>JBDJHY010223130.1:0-20761 GCA_039654485.1 Withania somnifera | reverse complement strand
TGGAGCTCCTGTTCTTGATTCTCTACGATCATAGACTTAGTCCACGTGATCATATGACTCTCTTTTCCCAAACCTTCACGATCTTGTCATTCTCTTCACACTATCATGTGAAGATGACTTCCCTAGACCTTTGCAATCATGATGTGTGAGCCACACGATTGTGACAGTCAATGTTGCTGGCGATTGCTATCGCAAACAAGACCTATGCAATAGCATAGTGTCTGTCTCCATAAGGTATATAAACCTGGAAACTCAATTTTTAGCCCATTGTTCATGTTTTTTCACTTAAAAACACTCTTAAACCTCCATTAAAATTCGTGGGTCTCTGCATGACCTATTGGGTGACTAATACTATTTCTTCGATTCTTCTTCGATTATTGGTAAGTTTCCACTTTAATTTTATTAAATTTCACCCAAATTTCTCAAAGTTTGTTCGTCACTTATTTCATTATTTCAAACTTATTTCTTGCTTATTTTAGCTCTAAATTTTGGGTTTGAGTTCCCTACGATATGGGGAACATTTTGATACCTTTGTTTGAAGTTCTGGGTTTGCGGGACCCTAGGCCTATTTTGACCTATATTTTGACCGAAATACTTTCATAGCTTTACAAGTATCATTTGAATCATATTAACGTCTAGATTATTATTTTTCTAATTGCGTGATTATGTATTTGGATATCAAGTTTTGGCGTTATCTTTGACATATCATAGACTTCCACTTATCTCTATCCCTTGCTTAAAGACATTATCTTCCACACTTAGTTTATTCTCTTACCTTGCATACTTGTTGGGTGGTTCTCCTACGGCAAAATGTAGGTTCCCTCATGACTTAAGAAATTAGGTTGTGACATGGCCCCACTCTTATGCCTAAATCAATATGCTACCTATTTATCAAGCAAGAGAGTAGATGAGGGCCCTGAGAGTGAGGCTTCAACTGCTTTGGCTAAAAGGCTTACACTGTTTAGGATATAGTTCGTGAAGAGTCGATACTGACTCATTTGGAGTTTCAGTAGAGACTTGCAATCCTTGTTGAGACCCATTGGGTTGGTTCTCCTCAAATGCTACTAGGGTTATACCACCACTGTAGCTACCAATTAAAATCCAATTTGATGAGACGACATTGGTGCCTCCGAGCACCACTTAGCCCAAACCTCTAAAGGTTCTTACTTCGTTGCCACCTAACACCAATGCTACTTTGAGGGATGATCCTTTAGAAAACCCATATCATTGAGTGCACTGCCCACCAATGGTGATCACTTGGACTTGAGTCCTAGTTCCTAGAGCTGCAAGTATTTCCACACTCTTTGTACTTTATTTTTGGGTTTTCTATGATGGTGTATCAAGGACTATACACTTGATTCTATTGGGGTGGGGCATTCTGCCCACTTGCGGGTTTTCCTTACCATTCTTAATTTTTGGAAGTGTTTTTAACATTAGTAGAAATGACATATTTAGGATGTTTAGTTTATGTTGCTATAATCCTAGGTTCTAGTATGGTATTTTGCAGCCTGTCTTTGTTTTGAATGTTAAAAACACACATGTTTTAGAATGTTTGATCATGTATATAAAATCTGACCCCTTCGAAAAAATTATGTTTTGCAGTGGATATATGTTGAATGATAATTGACCCTTAGGATCTTCTTATGACATTGTACATACTGACTTGTCAAATAAGACTTAAGTTAGGACTTGTATAAACCAATTGATGTAGATAGTGTAATTAGATACCATGACAGCATGAGGGTATATGTGTTTCCAAGTCTTGTGTGTGTTTACAAGCCTGAACTTTCCCTATTAGTCACACCAAAGGTCCTAGGATAGTAGGTTAAGAGAGGATCATAGGCTATTTTTGTTTCTTTAATCCACATTAGCCTAAAGAACCAACAAAATTAAATATGAATCCTTTGGTTCCTGTTTGATCCTATTAGCCTTTTTCTTTGTTTAACACTGTTAGCCTTAACATTCTAAGTTTAGACTTCTCTCCGTCCCTGGTTCCTTCGAGGGAACTACACCTCAACTCAGGCTAAAAGCCTAAGTTGAGAGTGGGTAGAATATAGGTGACAATACAACAAAAGTTCAAAAAACAAAAATAGTTTCTAGATAAATAAAATTAAAGATAGGTACGGTGTAAAGAAAAAAAATAAAGAAAATTGCTGACACTGCAAAAATGAAAAAGAAAAAGATAAAAAAATAGAAAAAGTTAAAGCACCACACTATAATATAAAAAGGAGAAATAAAAGGAAAAAAAGAACACCAATAAGGAATAGGTGAATTGAATAGAATCATACCAAATGAGGGTTAATCACTAGTTTATAAATATACCACACCCAAGTCTGAGCCTATGTTACAAGCTGAAAAAGTCCTATAGTGATTCTAATATGAAAGTTTTAAAGTCTAGGTGTTGAAAATAAGGAAATACTATGTCTATGTACATTCACTGGATCATCTATTATGAGAGTGAGCACTATAAATTAGTCCCATATCAATATTTGATTAACGTGGGAGGTATTTCTTTGTTGTGAGGGCATCTTAATATTGTTTGCTTGTTAATTGGTTGGAACAATGTCTCTTGATGTATGTATTGTCCCCTGTTAATAGTGTAATTTCATTCTTAGATCCTAGGGTGTTAATTTGAGTTAATTAGGTAATACACGGGTGGCTCTTGATATTGTCATTGAGGGGTGTGCATTGAAGCTAATTTTGGATGTTGTACCTATGCTTGTTTCCTTTGTACTTATGCTTCGTTGTGTTTTGTTTTGTTTTCTCTTAAGGACAAGAAATTGTTCTAAGTTGAGGGTGTTGATGATTCAGTAAATTACAACACTATCGATGCCTAAAACAAAGGATTTATTGTTGTCTTAAATAATATGCTGTGAATTTTACCTGTTTGTTGCATGTTTGTAGGAAATTCAAATTCTAGAAAAATGGAAGAACGATGATGAGAAATTATGCTAAGTGTGATAGGGTATATGACAACACAATCTTTACCTTAGCGGCATGGGTCGTGGTCAGTTTGTAACAAGTGACCTGAGGCAAGCCATGGAAAATGATTATTTTGTTCAAAGTGTAGAAGGATGGATTATGATACAAGTCATACTCCCTTGATGTGGATTGTTTTCTTGTTTGTTATTTACAATTGATGTTGATTGTGTGCGATTTGTGGGATGGGCCGTGTCAGGCCTGGATGGTCTATGTCGATGTTCAGATAACCTAGAGACTAAAGACTTTTGAGTTAAAGTGTTGTAAGACAGAGTCTCGTATGGTCATTTCAAGGTCCTTCGAGTTATACTTGGGCTCATGGGTTGTGAATTAAAGAAAAATTACATAAGTGTGGTACCACGATAGGTGGTATAAACTGTGACACTGAGGTATGGTCCGTACCCCATCCTATCAAAAGTGAAGCCAACCCACATTCTCCTTTCTGATCCAGGATTGGATTATATTATCTATATATACTCTTTTTAGTGTTTTTAGTTATGGTTATACACTCATAATTCAATTTTTCTTGTAACTGTTGACACTTTAAACATATTTTGTGAAATTTACTCTTTATTTTGTGAATCAAAAGTCCATCTTTTATCTTCATCATTACCTGTTGATTTCATAAGTATCATTATCATGAATTCTTCATTGATTATTTGCGAGAATAATATACTCATGAGTAGCTAAACACCACAAATAGGGTTGTGGGAACCATGACAGGCTAATGAAGTAGGTTTAGGTACACTAGTTGTTTCTTGAATAATGTTAATGAATGTATTGTATTGTTCTTCATTTTGATTGCTTTCTTACGAGTGCAGGTGTTAGGAACTCGCCCATATTATTTGGGGTAGAGATTAGGTAAAGAACACTACAACATTATTTGAAGATTCTATCTAATGAACTTGAGACCTGGCAGTAATAGTTATATCTGAGATCAATAATTCTGTGTAGTATGGAACATATTATGATGTGTAACAGAGATTAGTTTAAAGTCACCTAATAGGGCCTGGCGGTGTTCAAGTAAACTTAACCTATAGATTTTGCATGTACAACACCATAATAGAACACTAGTACAAACACCTATGGAGTTATAATGTTATGGAAACGCAGCCATAATGTTCATCATACTAATTCTCAACTAAAATAAAAAAGAGAACTTGCTCTTTTCAAAATATTAAATTGCAAATAAACTCGAATTTAATTTTTTGTATTCTTTTATTTTGGAAATACTCACTACAACAAAGTAATGTTCTGGTTGGCGTATTTCACCATATTCCCTATGGGATCGAACTCAACCTTCTGTTGGGTTCTATATTTGACAACGCCCACTTTATGCTTCTGGAAAGGTGTGTAGTTTTTGGAGACATCAAAAAATAAATCATGAGTAGGGTAATACTAAACATGAGTGTTTAGCTTCCTCAAAGCATATTCTATCACCTTCCTTTTTGCATCAACACTCCACCTAAGCCAATTCTAGAAGTGATGTGGAAATATTTGATGTCATGTGTAACATGTAAGACCATGAATAATTACACTTTATAAAGAAACATTTATTAAATTTGATATTTTTTTGTGTATGTATGTGAGATTTAAAATAAAAATTACTAGAAAAGTTACACAAAATGAAGGAAATCTGGTACTATTGATGAGTCTTCGACTTGAGGATGAATCGTTTATTCTTGTCTCTTACAACTAAGAGGAAACTCTTTTGATAAAATAGTGAAGATGATGATCCATCATGAGTCATCGACCTGAGAATGACTTATCCACTACTATTCCATCAAAAATATCATACATTGTATCACCTGCAGTTGGAGATGACATTCATGATGAGTCGTCAACTTAAGGACAACTCATCATCCCTTATCTCATAAAAAAGACATTCTATTTGCCGAAGATGCTAGATGGCAACTATAAGAACAAGCTCATCCAACAAAGGACGTGTTGTCCACTACCTCGTTAAATCCCAAACAGGATTTTTAATAAGATTTTGAAATTCAAATCTTCTCATATACTATAAATACTAGTTTTAGGATTTTTACGATTATTCTATTTTTGGGGTTTGTAAACACAACACTCTTACATTTCCTCTCTATTTTTCTTCTTTAACTTTTTGGGGATTCTTATTCACTTTATGATTTTGGAATACAATATGGCTTTTGGTTTTATTGGTATGCTACAAATCTTATTATTTCTTGTAATTTTGTACCCATGACCATGAGTGGCTAAATCCAACATCTAAGATTATGTGAGCCATGGTGTGAATTAAATCTGGGGCTGAGAATATTGTAAAAATTGCATTACAAAAGTCTTGATATTTCATAATTGTTGTATTTTGATTGATTTTTAGTGGTTGCAAAACTAGAACTATCAATTAATGGAATTAAAGCTAGGTTTCAGGAATTAATGACAAGAAGTTGAGGTTTCTAACCCTTTTCTAATGATAGTTATTGTAACTAGGATAACCATCTTGTAGCAATATTGTGTTTAAAACAGAATCATTTATAGTTTGAGAAGATATAAGTGATAATTGTCTTCGATTGGTTGTTAAATACTTATACCGTACTTGATGTACAACAAGTTAGCAAGAACTACTATGGTGAAACATCACTAATAGTGTCAACCCAAATAAAATAAATAACCATGGTGAGCACAAATTCATGTTTCTTTTTTATTAATTTATTACTACACTAAACATTTCTACAAAAAAAAAAATTAATTAAATATTAATTTTCTATGACAAAACCCCTATTTTAACTATTGTTGTTTCGAAATTTTTTGGCTATTAATCAAAATATCACATCGGACTTAGGTTTTACACTTTATTTCCTTTTAAATTTGACCGCAATGTATTTGGGTTCTACATTTGATAATGATCATTTTATACTTCGTTTTAGGTATAACTTAGACGTATTAAATTTTGGCGGCATTAGTTGTTATTTTTTATTATTATAGGGTAGTAGGTAGTACATGCTAAACATCAACAACTCAGCTAAGTCATTACTACTATTTGATCCTAAGACTGCTCAAATACTAAGAAGGATGAATGTCCAAGAGGATGAAGAAGAAAAGCTTAGAGAATAGTTGATGCTCAAGATAAGGTCAATTCTATTAATCTAGTAAATGAAGTTTAGCCTCAATAGCTAAATTGCAATAATTCAAATATCCACAATAATAAAGTGTTTGAAGAATATGATGAAGTAGATTTAGATAGGGCTGGGGCTGCTGGAGCAATTTTTCCACCAACCCTAGATCCTGGCACTAAGTTTAACATTATCGGTATGATGATTCAATTGTTGAACATAAAGGGATTATTCAAGGGAACAATGGAGGGGGTGGATCCAAACCTCATCTTGATTAATTTTTCAAGTATTTGCAAGTAATATATATTGCCTGGAGTTAGTTAAAATTTCATTAGTGCGAGACTTTTTCCTTTTCCATTGTTAGGAGAAGCAAATATGTGGCTTGATAACTTACCTCCAGATTCAATTACAGATTAGAGTGAGCTGAAAAGTGATTTTCTAGAAAGATTCTTCGCCCCATCAAGAATGGTACAACCTTAGGATGAAATTACTATTTTTAGACAACAGTCACGAGAAGCTTTCAAGAGGCCTGGTTGAGGTTTAACAAAAAGTTGAAGCGATGCCCAAATCATGGGCTTGTAGTGTAATGACTCTCATGGTCATTTATCGAAAATATGCAATATTTTGCATTTAGAGCATTTCAAAAGTTCCCCTAAGTCATTTATGACTTGCTGGGACTGGTAGTTTAGATTCCTAGCAGCTCGGTTGAGAAATGTCTCAAATTGCCTGTTTTAGAGCCTAGACTAAGTACTCGTTGTCCAAAGTCAACTTTTCTTCTGGACGAGCTCAGAATTAGGTTCCAAAAGTTCCATTACCTCTGAAATGGCAAACAAAGTCAATATTGACATTAAGTTTGTGTTTCAGAGTTTTCGTTTGCAATTTATTCCAATTTGTGGATTTTAGTTAAGTTTAAGGCCTAAGTTGGAGCTTTAGTGGTATTTTAGTGTTTGAAGTGTCGAATAAGAATTCTGACGCTTCCATTAGCTCTAGAATAGTAAAATTTAGGCTATTTTAAACCTTGGTATTTTTTCAAAGTGTTCGTGCTTGATTTGAATTGTTATGTGAAAAGTTAGAGATTTTCTAATTTTGGATAAGTCTTGGTTGGGGGTCATTTTCGCTCAAACGACCTCCGATGTCAATTTCGCCGATTTTGTTGAGTATGGAATGTGTTTTTCACAAAAAATGCATATTTTTTTTTGTCAAAATTGAACCCCATTTCATTTTCAAAACCCGAGTTGAAATTCATAAAAGTTGTTATTTTACTGGTGCAACTTTGATAAATCGGTCAAAGTATCGATTTATCGACCAGGCTTGATAAATCGAACACTCTGTGAAAAAATCAACTAGACTGATAAATTGGGCCAATTGACCAATAAATTGGCAGGTGCTGATAAATCAGTGTCTGCCAGTGTCATAGGTGCTAATTTATCGGTACTTTTCATCCGATAAATTGGTACCTGAGGGTATTTTACTTCAGTTTTCACCTATTTTGGGTATTATTTTTCCAATTTTTCCCTCGTTTTCTCTCTAAATTTGGTGCAAATTTTCTTGAAAACTTCCCCAAAATCTATAGAAAAGTTCCTTAAAGATCTTGTACGTCATTCCCACCTTCGGTAAGTGATTTCATCTATTCAATATCATTAAAGTTAGAGTTTTTCCTCCATTAATTTCCTAATCATGGTTTCTTGAGTTCTTTAATTATATCCAAACTTATGTGGTAATTCCTTGCCCTATAGATTTATTATTCATCATAGTAACATTTCCTTTTTCGAATTCAACGGACAAATTGATAAAGGTCAAATCTTTAGCGCTTTTTATACTTAACTTTCTCTGGGTTATTCAAGGGTAATCCCTTACTCGAATTATGCTCAATTATGGAGCACAGGCTCCTAGTAATATTAGGAACCCCTAACGACGTTTATTTTCAATTCTGATGAGCGGGCCCACAGGCCTAATTTAGGCCTAATTTTAGGCTTAGTCCGAAACTTAGCATAAATTATAACATTAGACTTGTATTGACATATGGAATACAATTATGAAAGTTTTAGAGCATTTGGAGATTGTTTGATATCAGTCAGATTAATATTTACGAGCTAGCAGCACTTAATTGTCGGACGACTGGTAGGCTATGTTGGGCTATCTCTGGGCTCATAGCTTTAATAATTATAATAAATAAAATCTATGGGTTGGGTAGCTAGGTGGTTATAGTGATCCTGTATTATTCTTTCATTCATTCCCTTGTTGATAAATGTTTGACATCCGGATTTATATAGTGCCTGTGACTTAGGAGTTGTCTAGTGATACCTGTGTAGGGCATAGGTAGTTGTTATTACATGATCATATATATATTTTTGTTGTTATGTTATGCATTTATGACATGAGAGGTTGCACTTTCGGCTCCGATAAGAGTGCATTGGGGCTGGGCTAGTATCACCACCTGAGTATTGAGCCATGATAGCTAGAGTCTGGTTTTAGTAATAATAACAGTTAAGGATAATAACCAATAAATTGTAATATTCCAATAATAATATAAGCAATAAGCCTTTTAACTTTTTTAGCCTCAGTGTTGTATGGAGCACCCAGTAATACTATTTTACTTGTTTTAGCCCAGGCTTGCACCTTGGCACCGGGAAATATCACTTGACTAATTAATGTTGGTACTTGAGACCGACTCTATTTGGCAGTGAGTATAGCCGCTGGCACTTGAGTCCATCGTCGTACGACTGTGAGTATAATTTTTGACACTTATCACACTTACTGGTTGTGGTTACTTGATGATACCCGACCAATTGAGGATATTGGTTATACCATTATACTGAGGCATTGTACGCCATGACTTGCTAAGTACGGCTTGATGATACTATTGATATGAGGCATAAGATGCCATAATTTGAGACACTTGAGGATTTGGGATTTGGAATGAGAGGTTATGATAACGTTAGAAACTATACATAGTGGGCCTACCTCTATGGACCTTGTGTCCAGGCTTTCAGGCGAAACGAAGGGGGAGGGGTGTAGCTCCTATGCTGGGAGCATTTGAGACTTACTACTTATATGGGTTAGTATGCATGGTACTCTCTTATCAATTTTTCTATTTTAATTAAGGTTATTGGTATACCATCTATGTTCTCTTCTTGTCTTCTTTTGAATCCCGATTATTGTTGTTATCATTCACATATACTTTTGCATGGATTTTGGTACATTTTTCTTCATTGCCTGAAACCTTGATACATGTCCTACTTGTTTCTTGATTCTTATTTGATCCCTTGATGTATTATTTGCTTCTTTGACCCTATTATTATCTTCTGTTATTTTCTTCTTTTATTATTGTTATGTGCCCCCTCGAAGCCCAATGGGTACGGGTTACTTCAGTAGCTTGTACTCATACTACACTTGCCCATGTTCAGATCCGAATACAAGTGCCTGACCTTGAACCTTGATCACATATCATTGTTCGTGCAGACTCCATTGACTTTCAGAGATTTAGGGTGAGCTTGGCGTCCTGCTTTTCCTCCTTTTCTTTAGTATTTTTTTTATCTCCATGTATTTTTGGAGATACAGTTGTATTAGACTTTTGATTTCTTGTTCTGTAATTAGTGGTTTTATATTACACTGATATTGAGTTTTAGGAATTTTTTATTCTTATTACTTCCTTTTTATCCATTCATATACTGTTTATTAAACTTGTGCTTTTCGCATTTGACATAGTAGTCCTCCATTTTGTCTTTGGAATATAGGGTTGGTTCTCCTACTGATGGTATAGTAAGTGCCCTCATGATCTAAAAAATTGGGTCGTGACAAATTGGTATCAGAGCTCTAGGTTCATCATTGTTAGTTTATAGAACCAATGTCTAGTAGAGTTTTATGGATCGATGCAAAGACGTCATTACTTATCTTCGGGAGGCTATAGTGACATTTAGGAAAATAACTCTGTCTTTTGAACCCTATATCATGCGTATGTCCTTGATGGTTTCTTGAAAATTCTCATTCATTGTCATCACTCTTTTGCAGATACCTCGTACACATTCATCGGTAGAAAGAAGAACAACCAGAGCACCTGTAGAAGTATTTTGCCACTACTTCTAAGATTCCCTCAGTACCTGCACCACCTGTTGCAGCACCAGCTGCAGTGCCTATAGAAGCACCTATTCTGGCATCTGTTGCAGCGCCTTATCTTGACACTCATAGCATATTATGGAAGCTAGTCAGTGCTTATAGAGACTCCTACCGAGGGGACACAACCAGTAGTTCAAACATAACAGTGTATTGTTGTAGTCCCTATATTGCAACTAGTTCCACCTATTGTTCCAGCGGAGATTTCTACACCTGCCCAGGTCCTTCCAGTGTCAGTCATTTCTCTTGTTATTGAGCAACAACCAGCCATGATAGGCTCAGAGCAAAAGCTCCTAACTAGGTTTCTGTGGTTGGATCTCCCTAGATTCACTGAAGTTTCAGGGGAGGATGCCCATGAGTTTATCATTGAGTGTAAAGATAGGTTGGCCAACATGGAGGTGTTGAAGACCCATGGTGTAGCCCTTACCATATATTAGATATATGGTATAGCTAAACAGTGGTGGAGAGAGTTTCTGGTTTGTAGACCCTCAGGTTCGCCCCAACCAACTTGGGCTGAGTTCTATGATATTTTCATGAGGAAATTTGTGTCCAGCACTGAGTGAGAGAGCTTGAGATAGGAGTTCAAAAAACTTGAGTAGGGAGCGATGTTTGTAGCTAAGTATGAGGCTCATCTTCATCAACTGTCAGTATACGGTGCAGAGTTCATGCCTACAGAGGCGGAAAGAGTATGAAGATTCACATATGGGTTGAGAGGTGGGCTCAGCAAGACATTAGCATTATTGGTATATGATGGTTATCTATTTCAGATAGTGGTTGATCATGAAAATTCTATGGAAGCCCTCTATCGTGAGCGAGATATGGATTTTGCATGGATATCTAGTACGTTTTCCTTCATTGCCTGAAATCCTGTTATGTGATTAGCTATCATACATGTCCTACTTGTTGCTTGATCCCTATTTGAGTATTTATCTCCCTTGATGTACTATTTTCTTCTATGACCCTATTTATTATCTTCCATTATTTGCTATATTTATTATTGTTATGTGGCTTTGACCCCTCGAAGCCTACGGGTATGGGTTGCTTCAGCAGCTTATATTCATACTACACTTGCCCATGTTCATATCCGAGTACAAGTGCCCAACCTTGATTAGAAATTGTTGTTCTTCCTGACTCCATGACTTCCATAGATTGAGGGTGAGCTTGGCGTCTAGCTTTTCCAGCTTCCCTTCAGTAATTCTTTTGATCTCTATGTATTTTTGGAGATACAATTGTATTAGACTTTTGATTCCTTATTTTGTACTTAGTGATTTTGTATTACACTAATACTGGGTTTTGACCATTTTTGATTCTTACTACTTCTGCTTTGTCCATTCATATACTATTTATTAAACTTGTGTTTTTCATATTTTATATAGTAGTCCTCCACTTCAACTTTATACTACGGGATTGGTTCTCCTATTGGTGGTATAGTAGGAGACCTCATGATCTAACAAAATGAGTCATGACATGTAGAGGATTGTTTAAAGGAGATAATATATAAGTCTTTAAACTCAACAACAAAATCAATTGCAGACAGTGTCCAGAACTTATGCATAAGCAACTGAGAAACTCGATAGAGTGACAAAAATAAAAGATCATATCATACACGGGATTAAAAATATCAAGTGGGAGTCATACAGTGAGAATATAGGCCAAAATATGTTGAAACAAAGAAAAACAAAACTAAGATATATCTCACATAAAAATATTGTTGGATTTAGTGTTAGAAAACATACTATCAGATGGACTTAACAAGGTGAAGGTTTTGGGTTCGCACAGTAAAGCAAGGCACGATGAGATGGAGTCAGAGTCAGAGTCAGAGTCAGAGTCAGAAAAAGAAGCAAGTATGTGAACAATAAAGGGGGATTCTATCAGGGTAACCAAGGCTGGAACCACCAAAAAGATAATTACTATGAGAAGAGAGACTATAGAGATAGAGGTTAGGATAGTTGGAAGAACAAAGAGAGTTACAAGAACGATGGATTATATATGCCTCTTAGAATTCGTGACCAGGATTCTAGAAGTTTAATAATGGATGACATGCTTGCTAACTTTTAGAGAGTAGAGTCTTCGGATTCTAGTCTTAAGGAGATGAATGGAAATATTTCCAACATATATCAGGTAGTTGACTTGCAGTCCACTTCTATTAAATCTTGAGTTTCAAATGGGCCAGATGTCTAGAGTCCAAAATCATAGAAAGGTAGGTACAATACAAAGGATAAGATACAAAATCCAATACATTATAGCTAATGCATGGCTATTACAACTAGAAGCAGGAAGATGCAACCAAAGCCAAGAAAGCTTGTTGATGAGAAACAAGAGGTTAAGGATTCAAACCTTGAGATTAAAACTAATGAAGATGAGATTCTTGTTGATTTTGAGAAACAAGTAGAAGTTAAGGAGTTTTCTATAGATGGTAAGGTTGATGAAGGAAAAATCAAGATAGAACAAAATCAAGTGTTACAGATGCAAAGATCACTATCTCCATTCCTACATCGAATGAAGAATAGAGTAGAGGAAGGAAAGTTTCATAAATTTATCTCTATGTTGTAGAAGTTATCCATCAATATCTTCTTAATTGAAGAACTTGAGAAAATTCCTAGTATTCCAAGTTCATGAAGGACTTCAAAACAAATAATATTTCAGATATCTTTTAACTGGTTGATAATATCCATCACTGTAGTTCCATTTCATCAAGGTCTTTAGTTTAGAAAAAAAGACCTATGTGTTTTCTCCCTCCCTTGTAAAGTTGGAGCCTTTAATTTTGTAAAGGCATTTTGTGATCTTGGTGATAACATCAACTTGATGTCTCTATCTATATATAAATAAATGGGCTAGGGATCCCCAAAGCCAACTTCAATGCAGTTGTTGATGGAAGATCATTCGGTGAAAATGCCTAAAGGCATTTTATATAATGTATTAGTCATGGTAAAAACCTTCATCTTCCCTAGAAAATTCATCATTTTAAATTGTGTGTTAGATTTCAAAGTGCCAATTATTTATGGGAGACTATTTTTAGTAACTAGAAGAGCTCTAGTCGACATGAAGTGGGGTGAAATAAAATTCAGACAAAATTATGAAGAGGTCATGTTCAATATGTGCTAATATATGAAAAAACTAAGGTAAATGAGCATGGTTTTGGTGAATGATATTAAGATTGATCAGGTGATAGAGGTTCTTATTAAGAGAGGTCTATGATAGAAACATTAGAAATGGTGGTGACGGACTTTGATGGTGATTATATAGAAGAATGTTTTGAGACCGTGAATGCCTTAAATAGAATGATGTCTTATCATTGTAAGTCGAAGAAACTTTATTTAAGCATTTATTGTCTATTGTGATGCATCCTATTCAGGCCTGGGTCTGGTGTTAATGCAGGATAAGAATGTCATTGCCAATGAATCAAGAGGATTAAAGGTTCAAAAGTAGAATTATCCTACTCATAACTTAGAGTTAGCATCCATAGTGTTTTCCCTGAAGAAGTGGATAACATCTTAATAGAGTAAAATGTGAGGTGTACATAGAGCACCACAACCTTCAGTATGTGTTTTCACAATCTACTTGACCTTGAGACAAAGAAGGTGGATGGAGTTGTTGAAAAATTATGATTTTCCCATACTTTAGCATCCATGTAAAGTTAATTTGGTGGTTAATGACTTTGTAGAAAATTTGGTAGTATTTGAAGTTTAGCTCATTTATAGATTTCTAGGTAGTCGTTATCAAGAGAGGTCTAAACTCTAGCTAATGAAGTTTTGAGGCTTGAAATGACCAAAAAGGGGATTGTTAGCTTGTGTAAAGGTGTGGTATTTCTTTCTTGACAAGATAAAAGGAAGGAATTTTAAAGATGAAAAGATAAGTCATATTTAGGACAAGGTATTGAGTGGTAAAGCTAAGTAGGCTTCAATTAATGATGAGGGAGTTTTACAGATTAAGGGCCGAATGTGTGTGCCCCAGGGTTGATGACTTGGTTTTTCCAATCCTAGTGGAGGCCTATAGTTTGAAGTATTCTATTCATCGTGATGCGATCAACAACCTTATTAGTGGGTCTGACTAAAAAAGACATCATAAATTTATGGCTAAATGATCGTACCTTCAGTAAGTGAAGTTTGAGAACTAAAATCCTGGTAGAGTTCTGCAAAAAAAGTTCCCATTTTGGAGTGGAAGTGGGAGTGTTGATCATGGAATTCATGGTGGGTCTTCCTAAAAACCTAAAGTAGTTTGATCATATATGAGTAATTATTGATAAGCTAAAGGTTTTCTCATTTCATTACGATGTATACCAAGTATAATACGACTAAAATAATCGTGATCTATGCCAAAGAGGTATACTTGTCGCATGGCATTCAAGTATCCATCATTTCTTAACCCAATTTATCTCACACTTTTGAGGAAAGTTACATGAGAAGTTGGGTACAATCCTAGAAATGAGCACAACTTTCCATCCTTAGATTGATGAGCAGTTTGAAAGAACCTTTCATGTGTTAAAGGATACACTTTGAGCAGATCTCCTAGACTTCATAATTCGGTGGGACAAGTTTCTTCCTTTAGTTGAGTTATCCTACGATAAAATCTACCTATTAAGTATTGATATGGCTCTATTTTAAGCCTTGTATGAGAGGAGGTACAAATATTATATACGATAGTTTAATGCCTTCGATGCTAAAACATGTGGCATGGATTTGGTGAATAAAGCTATAGATAAAGTAAGATTTATTTAGGAGAATCTCCCTGCGAAATGGAGTAGGTAGACATAATATGATGATATAAAGTGAGCAAGACTTCCTTAAAGTCTAGCCCATGAAGGGAGTTATGTGCTTTGAAAAGAGGGGTAAGCGTAGTAGCCCAAGATATGTTGGTCCCTTTTAGTCTTGGATCATATGGGGACAGTTTCTTACTAGTTAATTTATGTCCATATTTATATGGTTTTATGTGTCTATTCTTATTAAATATCATGGTGCTAGTGATTCTATCATCAAGTGGGACTCAGTGGTTCTGGAATAGATCCTTGTATATGAGGAAGAGTCGATAGCTATGAATGATGGAAATGTTTGCAAAGATCAAAGGAGATTCTGATGATTAAGGTTTAATGAAGAATTGCCTAGCCGAGGAAGCGACATAGGGTGAGAAAGTCAATATGCATGTAAGATGCCCATAGTTGTTCACCAAGTTAGGTAAACCCCCCCCCCACCTGTTTATTCTTCCCTTTCCTTGATCGTTTGAGGAAAAAAAGATGGGTAAAATAGTATATTTTTTAATGATCCATCTCATTATTATGTAATACTTCTGAACTTGTATTTATTACATTTAGACCACAAATTTATAAGCTTAAAGAAATCCAACGCTTGGTAGTCTTTGCAATATTTTTAGTCATGTGTTCTTTGAAAGTTCTAGTAATTTGATATTACTATTGTAGTATGTATTGTTTTGATTTATGAGTAAAGGACTTGTTTAGCTACCCATAACATTTTTCAAAATAGAATTCGAGGCTCTAGAGCTCTATTAATTTTAATTACCATGATGGACTTGCAATTTTATGTTTGATAATTGGATTTGTATTGTAAAATAGGAGGAATTGGATAAAAACACAACTCACTAATTAGGGACAAATCGGTCAACACGGCAGGTTAGAGTACCTCCATGGAAGGAGTCTTATCATAGTGGCACTTTTTTCTTTATAACATAATCATCGTAATGAGAAAAGTTCTTCCATAGCGGGTAAAAATGCAATTTTTAGTTTGTAATCAGTTTCTAGTGGCTCATTCTTCACACAACAGGTTTTAGAAGGAAGAAAAGACCTAGGGAACAATATATTCCTTTTGGGTGTGTGTCATCTTCAAGGTAATCCTTTCCACAACCATTATCTAGTGTCGATTCTTAGAACTCCATGTTTATTTGGGATCATTAATGATGGAACCTGTGGGCTAGAACCTTAAGTTTGGGGAAGATGAAGTGGGTTAGTAAGGATTCTCTTAAAAGTTTGGTTCTTTGAGTTTTATGCAGTGTAGAGATGGAAATTCCCCATTTTACTACAATTTGGTAGGAATTATGTGTGGAGAAATTACACTTTATTTACACCTATTTTGTTAGGAAATCAACGGTCTTAACATGCAAAATAGTGTTACTAATAGGATAAATTGGTGTTTTGATAGTATTATGCAGTGACACTGGAAAATAAGTGATCAACTGGGGATGAAAATAGGAAAAAAATAGCAGCTACTGGACACTGGAAGTATATTACTCTTTGGGATCGCAGAGAATAGAGATAGAATTGTGTAAGAGAAAAAGTCAGCGGTCAAATACTAATCGCAATTGCAAATACAATGAACATGATCGTGACCTACCACAAGCTAAACCAATGTGATCACAAGAGTTATAGTACGAGATCGCGTTGAAGTGGTATACGATGAAGTGGTTTACAGTGCCTCGCGATTGCGGAGGTATACAACATGATCGCGTAGTACATTATTGTTAGGCAGTTGGACAGTTTTGGAATTTCATGTAACTGAGCCAATTTTGCATATAAACCTTACAAGGTCGTTTGTAATTGATACAACTTTCATTATTTATTCTTAGTGTGTAGACTTTTATTGTTGTTTAAGTCTTATAGTCATTACTGATGTAATATTTTGATTTGGATTTTGGATTTTAATGTTATCATATGCTTTGATTTTAACTAAATTCTACAATCAATTCTATGAATGTTTTAGGTGTTGCATCCTCAATAGTGTATGCAAACATAATATCTACGGATGACTGATTTTTCAGTGGTCATGAACACTAGAATTTTCCTAGGTTTACCGAGCACCAACCCTGTGGTTGAACTAGGAGTTGAGATTATGATAAGAAATTTGGGGCGTTAACCCTCGTATAATGGTTGCTGCTATAGCAAGAGTAATCATCTTGAGTTACCACGATAAATACACCTCACTCTTTCACAACCCTAACCTGGTGTAAAAGAGATTTACTTAGGTTAAAGGTTGAGAAACACTTAAGTAAATAGCATTGGATTTATACGTAACTCTACAATTATGAAGAATTATAGGACTATAAGTGTTATAATCTGTTAAATATCATGGATCATTTTTTATATAGATTTCCCTAGTTTTATTTCTTGCTATCTTTTGCATTGTGAAGTCATTGATTAGCCGTTGTCCATAATTCATACGTTATTCCATCTTTATCCCTTATATCGTGTTATATCCGTTCAAAGTTATAGTTTTGGCACCTTAGTTCTCATTCTTACTCGATTGCCTCGTATATGGCATATTGCTCCCTCTGGGGTCGACCCCGACTCTTTGTTGGGTAATTATATTTGACAAAGTCTGCATACACTTTTATATTGGTTTGAAGTGTAATTTTTGAGCGTTATCCAAAAGTGGCATCGTTGCCGGGGAGCAATTTGGCGTATTGAGTTAGTTTTGAAACTAAGGTGTAATTTCTTTAATTTGAACTTCTGAATATTTCTCTTTATTTTTTGTTTATTTTTTTGTGTATTAGATAGATTTTTGGTTATTTGGTTACTATTGCATCTCCATTCAAGAGTGTGTTTAGTGGTTTCTAATTCTATTGTCCGAGCTCTTAAAGTGTAGACTCATGGAATTGCTCATGTCACTCAAAGAAATAGTTGAGGAAATCCTTGAGGCATTTGAGTCTTTTATACAGGCTCGTGAATGCGCATTATGGGTTATGGAAGACTTCTTAACTAGGGATTTGGACTTATGCAATGAGATAGAGCAATTTGAATATGACACCATTACTTTGAAGACTTGAATTTATATCTCGAGACATATGACATGTTCTACCAAAGGATGGGGTGTATTTATGTTGGATTGCTATCTATAGAGGATGAAGTCTTGATTGGTGTGCAATAGATTATAGAATTTTGCAAGCCATCAAAACCAAATATTGGGCATGACGCCGAGATTGATGAGATGAGATTAGAAGTGAGCAAACAACTTGAACAAATTAGGATTGAAAACTCTAGTATTGGGGGGGTGTTTGATACTCAAAGTAGACAAAATAATATCCCTCATTCAAAGGCCAAGGAGTACGGAATACGGTACTTACGTGTTGGCCTTTTCGCTTGTCCATTATCGCCCATGAAAATCATGGTAATAATGAATTAAAGTTGGGACAAAAATTTACGTATTCGAAAAGGAGAGATAAATAGTCGAATGGTGGATGGTAAGTTCTAGTTTTCGTTTTTCATAAGCTTTGTTTTTTAGGTAGATTTTTTGTTTTTGTGTAGGTTTTAGGGTCATATCTTGTTTTATTTTTGGCTAATCCATGAAGTGTAAGTTCTTGTAGAGGAAAATTAAGTAGGTTGGATGCTTCCTGCCCAACACAGGGGTCAAAAGTGCAGGTTGATGGACTGAATCTGGTTTTCCAGTAAGCTGGAAAGGAAGCATCACGAAAAGCAACGCGATTGCGTATAAAAGTCCCGCAATAGTGTAGGTATGAATTCTACAATGTCTCTATTGTGTTGAACACGGGCGTGATTGTATAACACAAAAATTAAATAGGACGCAATCACGAGGCAATATTCCATGATCACGATGGTATAACACTCGAGGTATTTAAACAGTTTCCACACCCCAAAATGGTTAAGTGTTAAATTTTCCCAAAATTTCACCATTGAAAAACTTGAACTCCAAAATTCCCACTCAAGGTACAATTGGTGTTAAAGGAATTGTGTCATCACTCTCACGGTACATTTCTAATCCCTTCTTTGATTTTTGGATGCTAAATTCTTGGTAATTTTGGAAAAAGGACTATCTTGATGAATATATTTTTCTAGGTCTATTTTCTATATTTTTTTCATGATTAATTATTATAAAATAAAAGTTGGTAGTATTGGTTTGAGTGTTAGGTGCAAATGCAAACTGAAATGTTGTCACATTAAAGCAATTCATTCTAAAAATGGACACCAAAAATGTGCCCACCATGTGTTCGACGAAATGACTGAAAGAAAAAAAAATCTTCCACTCTACAAAACTATGTGATCGCGTTCCTATCTTGCAAGATGGAGGTTGGCTGCAGTCTCCTTATTCATGATCACTAGACTTACCTATGTGATCGCAATGTGTAATATGCTTAGACGACGCAATCGCGTTCGAAGTTTCTGCGATCACGATGAGTTCAATGACTGCTACCAAATATTAACTTTGCACATCCTTGGCATTGAAGTTTTAAAGTGGTTTGTTTGGCCTACAAGCTTCATAATACATTACTACACATGCCTATTGAAATATTTTGACAATGTTATTTTGTAGGTACGTTGCTTCAATAATATCCAACGACAACATCGAAAATGTGCAATATGTTTGTGATTCCAATGCCAATGATGGGTATTATGATCAAAGCATTTTCACATCCCTCAAATGCTCGCAATTATATGATTGTATACGCTCGAAGAACATTATAAAAGAGCAGAGAATTCTACTCAAAAATCTTGTGACATCCATACAGGGTATGTTTGCAAGATTGGAGACTATGGGCTAGATTGTCTTTGCTGCAAATCCTGAAGCAGTGAATGAAACTATAGTCCATGAGTTTTATGCCAATTCAGTAGAAACAGACTTTGCTAATGAGGTAGTGGTTACAGTCAGGGGAAACCGGTCAAGTTCGATCCTCAAACCATCCACGCATATTACCAACTGCCAAATGCTGACAATGCAACATAGGGTTGTAATTAAAGATATGGGTAAAGGTATATTTGTGCGACACTTTCATGATGGGATGCTGCCGAGATGGATCTCAACGAAGTCAAAATTTGAGTCTTCCCAATTTACTATAAAAGCGAGGACGTGGCCCAGCATTATTTGTGCTCGTATGGTTCCCTCTACAAATAAGTTATACATGACTATCGACAGGGGGTGATCATATGTGCTCTTATGGAGGGTCTTCCCATTGATGTTGGGAAGTTGATTGTGGAGCAGATGCGTGAGATAGTGGTTGGTGGAACTAAGAGCTTAGTTTTCCCATCCCTGATTACTCAGTTATGCTATCAGGTGGGGGTGGAGAAGAAAGACAATGACAGAGAGTGAGGCCCAGAAAAGATAAGTCATCCCTTGAAGAAAAAGGGGACTAAAGCGTGTTTAAAATGAGAAAGATCGATATAGAAGCCCCTTATTTTTGGCACATTCACCGAGGGAAAGTCATCTAGTGCGGCTTCACTAGCCAGGGAACCACTCCCTACAGGACCTCCGATACTCAAGTACATTTCTACTCAGGTTCATGGCATGGATTCTTAAATCCGCCAGCTTGTAGCAGGTTTACCTACAGGTCCTGGAGAGAGCCCTTCCACAAAACAAGTAGAAACCACCAATGGGCCTACCTTGGATATTTTGGCTTGCGACTAGGAGTATATAAAAAAAAGGTTGGCCAAGGTAGAGAGGCGACAAAATAGGATGAGAGGACATGAGCTTAAAAGGAGTAAATTTCTTAGTAAGATGATGGGCACATTTCACAATCTATGTGGATCAGGGTTGGATGATGATGAGGAGGAGGAGGTTGAGGATGATTAAGACTTGAGGGACCCAGTAGCTTTGATTCAGAGTAATTTTGTTCTAGGGAGACGTTAC
>JBDJHY010223109.1:0-11170 GCA_039654485.1 Withania somnifera | reverse complement strand
CCTTGCGGTCGTGGGTTTTCGAGACCACGATGGACGATTATTTTTATCATTAAAAGGTTATAATGAAATTAAAAGATGACCCGTCTTTTAAAATAGAATAAGTTAAATAAAAAAAAATTATATTTTTTATATCCTTATGATAGGGAGATGAAATGAAATATTAGATGCACTATATCTGGTTCTTTTTGAATCTCGTGTATAGTCAGGTTTTCGTACACTGAACTACTCTTTTATGATTGTCTCTCAAAAGCTATTAATCTCTCCCTCCTATTATTTTCCTTTTACAAGAAATATATTTCATACACTTAATACCCTTTTTCGAGCCCCACGATGGGCGATTGTTTTTGTTGTGTTGTTTTCATCATCAAGAGGCTGTAAAGAGATTAAAATATGATCTGTCTGCTACAGTATCGAGCAGAAACAAAATAGAATAAGTTAAATACAACTATTTGTATTTTTGTTTCCCTATGATAGGGAGATGAAATGAAATATTAGATGCAATCTATTCTTTTCCCCCAATTAACATGACCTCTCATATAATAGACTTTTGGGATATAATTATTTTTCAAATCTCATACATAATCGGAGTTCTCGTGCACTAGACTGTCCTTTTATGACTGTCTCTCATAAGTTATTACTTTCTCCCTCCCATATTTTCCCTTTTCACGTTTTTAAAGAAATATATTTTTTATTAAATTATCCTAACGTTAGCTATTTTAAAAGTTAATTAATTTAAGAGTAAAATAAGAAAATTAGTTCTATTTTAATTTAGAATTTAGCAAATATTTTAGGACATTGTTTTTAGTAATTTACAACTAATACGGGACGATGGGTTTATTATTCCTGCCAAACTTTCATAAATATGTCCAGATGTATATAATTTCTTTTTTTTTTTGGTAATAACGATTATATAGTATCAAAAATTCAAGGCACCAAGTACGCGTTGCCCCCTGTGTAGAGTCGTTAGTAGCATTACAGGCTATAACCCGACCTTGTAGGTTAATAGTAGATTAGCAATAGTTCTGGAGCATTTAGTAACATTTTGGTCTGCATACAATTTTTTCAAAACAAAGGGGACGGGGGAGCGAGGGGGGGGGGGAGACAAAATGATACTGGCGTCTTGGTGATCCTTAGCAACTCCCTTCTTTGCTAATAGGTCTGCTACGCCACTCGCTTCCCTAAAGATGTGCATTGATGTAGCTACACCCAGCCTCATCAGCATTAACCTGTATTCAAACAATAAGAGTGTATATAATATAGTCAGTTTTCAACCAGTTAATCAATAAAAGAGAGTTCGTATTTATAGCCATTGGCATGCAATTGTGTTGAGTGGATAAAGAGAGTTCCCTTCGTAATGCAAATATTTTAGTGTGGAACGGATTGGTGTTAGCTACACTTTCTGAGAAGCCTATTATCCTGTTGCCCACAGTTCCTGAGGATGCCTCCAATTCCACTTTTACCAAATGAGTTTATGCATGCTCTATCAATGTTTAGGTGTATATAGCCCAGTGAGGGAGTGATAAATCCAACCTGGATACCAATGGCATCTTTTGAGCATGATTTTTTTGAGATGATCAGAGTATGTTCAATAGCAAGGTTGATGATGCAATTTGTAGAGGTTCTAATCATTTTTTGATTGAAAAGGTTATCTTTTCGTGTTATCCAAAGGCTCCATATGATAAATGGTACGATAACATTCTAGTCCGAGCAATTGTTCTAGCTTTTCCCCATAATGCTTTTCCATGAATCTACTTGTTTGAAGAATCCAAAAGGTTTGCGTCCAGTACAATATTGGACTGTCCCCTATCACAGATTTCTTTCAATGTGAGTTTTGATGAAGGGCATTCAAGAAATATGTGACTAAGGGTTTCCTCTTGATGGCCACAGTAAGAACATTTTCCCTAGATGTTAAGTCCCAACCGCTTCAAGTACATCCCTATGGGAAGTCTTTGTGGATGACTAGCTAACAGGAAGTTTTACTTTTGTTTGGGAGGTCTCTCTTTAATATCCATTAAAAATGGTTGTTAGGTTGATTGATGCAGCAAATGTTTTCCATTTGTTAACCATTTGTAGGTATAGGAAGTGGTAAAATGACCATTCAAGGTGAGTCCCCAATAAGGTCTATCTTCACTACTCCTTTGGTTTGGTACATGATGGTCAAGAATTATTTTTAAGATTGAGCCTGACATCCTCAAGGAAAGATTAGAGGTGTTAAACTGGTTATTCCAAGTTTTTTGTGCCATTGCCAGCTTCTCCTCATTGATGTTGAGTGGTCAATGAATCAAATTGTGTATACTACCCATGTTTGGGATCCATGGATCCTCATAGATGTTTGTTTTCTGTCCATTATGGACATTCCATTTATGTGTATTTTTAAAATAATCAAATCAGTTTTGACTTTTTTCCAAGTTCAGTAGAATATTCTTCTGGGCCTGTTAATGTTACCAGTAGAGTATTTCACTGTGAGCACTTTGATCCACAACTTATTTGGGTGAGTATGCTTCACGCTAGGCTAGAGAGGATGACTTTGTTTTTCAGCTCACATTTGTGAATTCCTGGTCCACCTAGATTCTTTGTTTGAGTGATGGTGTCCTAATTTAGCATGTGTATTTTCTTCTTTTCAGTTGTGGTTACCCAAATAAAGTTTCTCTAGATTTCGTCTACAACTGAGCTAATTTTAGCAGGCAATTTAATGTATTGCATGATGTGATTTGTGATGCTATCCAGAGTAGACATTGCTAGAATAGTTCTACCATCCATTTTCAGATAACTTGATTTCCAACCTGAGAGCTTTTTATTCAAGTTATCAATGGTAAATTGAATGTCAACATTACAGGTTTCTTATGGAACATTGGTAGCCAAGATATTTTCCAAAGAATGATTTCCTGCTCATGAGTTAGGGAAAATATCATCCATGTTATTATTACAGTTTTTTTTTTAAAAAACAAGACTCCGGATTTTGAGAAGTTAATTTTTTGACCAAACCTTAAACAAAAGGATTCCAAAGATTTCTTGATAGTGACACAATTCTGAAGGTCAACTCTAGAAAACATAGTTCATCTGCAAAAAATAGATGAGACAACTTTGGGCCCCCATTGGTGATGTTGACAGCATCCCCATTTTTGCAAGCCACTTGAGTTTCAATCTCTCTTGAGAGTCTTTCCATGCAAAGGAAGAAGGTGTATGGTAAGATTAGGTCCCCTTGTATGATTCCCCTCGAAAGATTGAAAGAGTCAGTTCTCCAACCATCAATGAGGACTAATATAGAGTTGAAGGAGATACGGGACACAATCATGCTGGATAACTTAGGGCGGAAGTTGAAGAACAGGAGTGTGTCGTGGATAAAGGACGCCTTTTATAGATGTATTTTGAGGATCATGTTTGGTTGCTTGTCCTTCATTTTAGTATAATGGGAGATGAATTCCTGAAATATGATTGCATGGTCAGAGACTTTTGGGAAGGGCCAATGATCATACTCAGGTAAGGCTAGATCCTATGGACTATAATTTGGTTACAAGCTTGTGATTGTTTTGCATAGTCTAATTAGCATGTAGTCCTTTAAGGTAGAGGCATTTGTCAGCTTAGGTATTAAGCAAGGCAGGGTATTGTTAGAAATTAGAGGCATTGTGGACATTGAAAAGACTTCTCTACAAAAAGAGTTAGTCTTAGCACTGAGAATATCTCAGAAATTTTGGTAGAAGAATGGGTGGATTCCATCAAGTCCGGGAGTTTTAAGTGCCTAAAAAGACTTGATGGCTTAAATTATCTCAAAGTCCCTCAAAGGTTTATCAAGAGTGGATTTGGTGTACTCACTCAGATAGTAGAAGTTAGCATGCTGGGAATTATGGTTGATCCTAGAGAACATGTGATCATTAGTAAATAGGGTGAGGTATAAGTGGAAGATATGGTCAGAGATGGCATGGAGGTTAGTGATCATGTTGCTAGAGTTGTCAAGGATTGAGGATATCTTGTTCTTTATCCTTCTGTTGAGGGTTGAAAGATGGAAGAATCTAGTGTGGGAGTCACCCTTCATTAGCCAGCTAATCCAGAAGTCTTCCTTATATTTTAAGATAGAGTCATACTATACTTGCAGGTTTGATTCCAGCTTGTGAAGGAAGGGGCTGATATGGTAATTAGGATAATTCTAGATGCCATACAGTCTATTTAACATTTTGTTAAGATTGTGGAAGATGTTCCCAAAATTACGCTTATTCCAGTGGGTGGCATCTGTGTGGAAACAAGCAATTGCATTGTAGAGGATGTGGTGCTGATCAAAACTATCATGTACAACTGTCACAAAGGTAGGGTGCCTACAACACATAGGTTTAAATTTAAAAGGCTTAGGTAGGTGGGAATGGATATTATTAACCAGTTTGACAAGTAAAGGATAATGGTCAGACTTAGTCCTAGGAAGGTGAGTGATGAACACTTTCGGGTAGCATTTTATCCACTAGTCATTAACAACACATTTGTCAATTCTTTGAAAGATGAGTTCATGGTTATCTGTATATCTTTTGTTGGTCCAAGTGTATTTTGGACCCCCAAAACCTACGTCTACCATTCCACAATAATTGAAGCAATGCCACAACATTTTGGCCCTTTTATTATTTGTTGTCGTTCCCGCCTAATTTTCAGAGGCCCTAAGGACTTCATTAGAGTCTCCACCCATAAATCAGGGCCCATCAAAGGATTGTGATAAGTTATACAAATCGTTTCCAAGCAGGGGATGAGGGAAATAGTTGGACCATTATATGTACAGCTTGGGGGTGACAGTAATGTCCTCTAGAATTATCAAGTCATCCTTCCAAAATATAGTATAGCTATACCACCAGATAGACCAATTGCAAGGGATTAGACCATGCATGAAAAACTTTCAATGATAAAGCTAATTTGTTGTGGTCATCCATCTTAGTCTCCAAAAGTGCAATCATTGCATTACAATGCCTCTTTGAAATCTCACTATTCGCCCCCTTGTATTTCATAGGATAAAACTCATTAAATAAATTTTTGGATGAGAGTTGGGGTTCAACATATACCCGGTCTATTGAGGTGGAATGTTGGCTTGTTATTCCATCCTTGGCTTATGGATGGTGCTGCTGGGTAGTTGATTGCATTATTTCTCAAGTTCAAATCCACAGTCAACAGATTCTTCGGACAGCTGAGTAAGATGACTGAGCTGTAGGGCTCGTAGAACTTTCTCTACACTTGTTTCCTAGAACAGAAACCTATGTGTTTGGGTCCCCTACGTCCTCCAATAGGGACTCCAATTTGAAGCTTGTTGTCATCATGTAGTCTACTGTAGCTGCTGCGCTTTACCCTTGGTATCCTCTTGCTGTTGTTGCCACTGTATGGGACAATGTTGAAAGAGCTGGTGGAGGCATGGGTGGGGTTGGCACATGGACGTTCCATAGAATCAATACCGGAGTTTAGGAGCTTCTTATGTATGGTATTGTTAGGAAGAAATGTGATATTTAATAAAGTCTCCTCCATCATTTGTTCAGCTGGGTCATGTACAGAGGCTCCCATGTTTAAAATTTGTTCCTTGTGTATGCTTGCATCCAGATTTTGGGTCCAATCTGATGAAATGCATGCTCCATGCTCTCTTTGATGATCTGTGCCGGATATATCGAATCTTATAATAATATTTTCGACACTTGGTTGCTAATGGATAGGTTGACTTGAAATAAAGCCCATCCAGTGTTCTCTTTAGCCATGATACGGGGGTTTCGATTGTGGTGGCATCAAAGTGGCATTTGTTTGGTGGATTTTGAGAAATTGGGGTTGTTAGTGCGGTGCCATGACTGGTTTTCTTTGGGGATAAGAGTTTGTGTTGTCTTTGTGAGTTATTATCCTGGGTTTCCATGTTATAATGTGCACAGAGACGGCTTTCAGAATCTAGTTGTTTGGGATGGGAGTAATGAGAGATGACATCCATTGTCACCTTATATTGCACAATGTTCTGATTTTTCTTCTTCCTTCTTGTTAGAGAGTGTTTTGTTGAGGATGGATGTTGGGTATCACATGGAGGTGTTCGTGTTTTGGGTGTATGAATTTAGGTGGGTTCCGCTCTCATTATTAATAGTTATAGTCTTATAGAGCTGTTTGAGAATTTAATTATTGGATTTTATGGATCAATCTTATTTCCTTATAATATCTCTTTTGCAATGTTCTTCTATTGGCCTTTATTATCGTAGAATAACGGTAATAATTAGATAGCTATTGTATTGAATAATTACTATATTAGGTAATTACTATTATTAATTTATTTAACTATTGTGGATTCCGTTAATTAACAATAGTGATTACTAGTAATGTGTTTAAAGTGACAATAACAATAGTGATTACTAGTAATGCGTTTAAGGTTATTCTATGATTTTAGCGCCCGCTAAAGTGGTCTTACAAGAGGTAGGTATAAATGCCAAAAAGCAAGAATACAAAGGTATGCTCATAATACTATTTACAAAGAATATTCATATACTCTTCTAAAGCTCTTTGCTAACTTAAGCATCGGAGAATTACTCCGGGGACCACCCTGGCTTTGTTTTGCAGGTGTTTATCCTAGATCCATTGCTGCCATCCATTATTGCAAAGTAAATTTGTTAGTAGAGTTGTTGGTGATCTTTTTAAGATTCATCAATTGGCGCCGTCAGTGGGGACGGAGTTGTAGATTTTTGTTTTGAAAAACTAGAATTCAAAGACATTGAGAAGATGATTACCACAAGAAGTAAAAACACACGAGGGAAAAGTCGTGGTGGCATGACCGGTATGGTAGTACCGCGGAGGCAGGGCACAAGCTAGTCGAGTGTTTACTACCCATTCTAGCTAGCGTGGTGACCAGGACTAGACGATATTAAATGACCGGTCAACAGCTGCAGAAAGATTTGCTCAGGAACATCAGGTCTTGTTCCAACAATGACTATATGAGCACCCCGAGGTGAGGTCCAATAAAGAGGCTCAGCCCAGCTAAGGAATAAATCACATACGTGATGAGGAAGCGCAACGAAGTTCAACAGAGTCAACTGACTTACGCTCTGACAATGAGAATCCTCTTCACAAAAGACAAAAAAAAAAAAGCACGGTCCGAGGACGACATTGAATTCGTAGCCCTCGTCGAGATCGGAGCCTACTCCGAGATCGTATTGGAGGATTTCGCCATAGAGAAACTCCTCAAAAGAATTTTATTAAAAATGAGTTGGATAAAATTCTAGGAATTGATGAGGCAGGGGACGTGATTACTCCTTTTTCTAGATCCATAATGAATACTCCTCTACCAAAGAGTTTCAAATCCCCAGCGATTAAACCTTATGATGGGAGCACTAACCCTAGTGATTTCTTATCCCAGTTCAAATTTCAAATGATGAACCACTAGTGCAACATGGAGCACATGTGCAGGGTGTTCCAAAATTTTTAATTGAAAAAGCCAAGATTTGGTTTGATAACTTACCCAGAGGCAGCATAACTTCATTCTGCCAAATGGCCGAGCTTTTTTATGCTCGTTTTTACCAGAAAAAGAAGATGGTTAAGAAGACTACTGACCTTCTAGATGTCAAGAAAAAAGGCGATGAAACCATAAGAGCGTACTTGCTTCACGGGGGAAAACTTGCACATTGAAAAGAAGACTGATCAACTTGTTATCTCATCCTTCTTGAACAGACTTCAGCCCAGTTATCTTTATACCGAGATGAGGAGGAACCCACTGCAAATAGAATAGGATTTATACTGGATGGTGAGAAATTTTTCCACGGCGGGCGAGGCAAACAAAAAGAAGCAAGAAAAAAATAAGTCTGAAAGGAAGTCCGAGGAAAAGAAGGTCCCTAAGAATAACTTGTTCGATAGGTTGAATAGGGGGCGGAGTGAGCCTAAAGTTTTTGAAAATACCATAAAGCTGTTGACAAAGACGAGATTGGAGATCCTGGCACTCCATTAGGATGTGTTGAGGCTACCATAAGCACAACAGGCTCCACCACATAAATGATCTCGGAACCTGTGGTGTTGCTTTCATAACGATTACGGTCACGAGAACGAGACGTTTAAGGATCTTATGAAGATATCGAAGAATGCTTAAAAAAAGGTATGCTGGCGCAATATACAGCTACCGCTACTAGTTCCTCCTGAGGTCATGGACGACGCAACCGAGGGAATTACCAGCACCAGGGGAGCTGTGGATTTAACCAAGGAGGTCGGGGATGAGAACAACAATACAAGAGGTGGAATTCACCTCAGAATCAATATTCCCAGTACAACCATCAAGGGTACTCAGGTCAGAATCCTAACTTCAACCCCAATTACATTCCTGTAGGCCCCCAACAACAATTTGGAAATGTAGCCCCCGCACCAGCTCTACCCCCACCACAGAACCAGACAATAATATTACGGGGGTAATTCATGCGAATTTTGGCAGACCTCCGCAGAGGGTGTCTCAACACACTCTGAAGGCTGATGCGAGAAGAGTACCTTTAGAGGAACCCCGCCATAAATGATTTAAATCAGAAGAGGTTATCACCTTTTCTAAAGAGGATGTTGTTCCCGAGGGATTGCCCCATGTTGATGCCTTAGTTATAAAGATAATCTTGGCAAACAAGGAAGTGCACCGAGTGTGTGTGAATAATGATGCCGCAGTTAGTATCATTTTTTCATATGTTTTAACCAGCTTGAGATTGACTGAGGTAGTTTACTACGGATCAAAAAACCGTTTTAAACGTTCACCCAGGGAGAGGTGATGCCCGAAGGAACCATCTGGTCACCAATTACTGTAGGGGACTACCCAGGAAGAAAACCATGATGGTCGAGTTCTATGTAATCAATGCACCCTCTCCTTACAACATTATCTTGGGATGAGATTGGTTAACGCCGTTAAAAGTAATTTTTTTGTCTTATCATCTCATAATTAAGTTCCCAATAGAACATGGGATAACTTTAGTCTGAGGTGATCAATAAGTTTCACGGGAGTGCATGAGGATTGCGCTAAAAAAAAGGTCCAGGGATGAATAAATAGCAACTACAGGTTTCTCGACCTGAGGTGAAACCTCTAGAGAGAGTTAATATCGTCCCTTCGGGAGAATCAGATAACGTGGTTCTTGAGGTCCTATTGGACCCAAAATTCCCTGAAAGAAAAGTTAGGGTAGGATAATCTCAAAATCCTGCCCTGCATTAAGGGATTGTATCGTTTCTACAAGAGTTTAAGGATGTCTTTGCATGGTCCCAATTGGATATGACGAGAGTGTCACTAAGGTAATGGTTCATAGGTTGAATATGGATCCATGAGTCAAACCCCTATAAAAGAAAAGAGGAAATTTGCACTTGAGAGAAATCAGGTCATCCAAACTGAAGTAGAGCAGTTGCTGACGGCAGATATTCTTTTTGAGGTAAAGTATCCGATCTGAATCGCCTACCCGGTTATGGTGAAAAAAGGGGGGAGGATAGAGAATGTGTATTGATTACACGGATCTGAACAAGTACTTTTCGAAGGATTGCTACTCCGTACCAGTAATTGATCAGAAGGTAGAGGTTGTCTCAGGCTATGAACTCTTGAGCTTTTTAGACTTTTACAAGGGTTATCACCAGGTGCTCATGGATGAGGTGGATGCTCCAAAAACCGCCTTCATTACAGATTAGTGAACATTCACATATAAAAAGATACCTTTTGGTTTGAAGAATTCTAGAGCCACGTACCAAAGGTTAGTGGATAAAGTATTTACAAAATAAATTGGCAGAGTGGTGGAGGTCTATGTGGACGACATCGTCGTAAAAAGAAAAAACTTAAGGACGAGCTTAAAAGATTTAGAGGAAGTCTTTCAACTTTTGATACATACAGGACTGAAGTTGAACCTGCGAAATGTGATTTTGGGGTCAGCTCAGGTAAATTCCCGAGGTACGTCGTATACAAGAAAGGGTTGAGTGTGAACCCTTTAAAGATGAAATCTCCAACGTGCCTAAAAGATGTGCAGAAGCTGAGGGGTGCTTGGCATCATTGAGTCACTTTTTATGAAGTCAGCAAAAAAATAATTGTTGTTCTTTCGAGTTTTGAAAAGTGCCAAAAATTCCAATGGACAGACGATTATCAAAAGGCCTTCGAGGACCTAAAACAACATTTGATGAGGTAGCCTGCACTAACTGTACCCAATCCAGGATAAACCTTATACTTGCATCTAGCAGCAACTGGAGAAGCAGTGAGTGCCGTTCTAGTCAAGGAGGATAAGGGAACGCAAAAACCGGTCTATTTTTTTTAGTAGAGCTCTCTATGGAGCTGAAGTGAGATACTTACCAACTGAAAAGCTGGTATTGGCATTAATAACTGCAGCTCGATGACTTCCCCCCTACTTCAAGCACACCCCATTTGTGTGTTAATTGATGTACCTTTAAAGCAGATACTTTTGAAGACTGAAGCCTCAGGGTGGTTGATGAAATGGGAAGTCGAGCTTGGAGAGCATTAAATTGATTTTTGACCTAGGAAAGGTATACTTTTGGGTGGAAATGCATGAATCCACCTCAGAGGCCATGAACCTTTCTATGAAGAATGTAGTGGTAAATGAAAAGCCAGAAATGCCAAGTGATTGCTGCTTCATGCATGTTGATGGAGCCTCTAGTGAAGATGGTAGCGGGGATGGAATCATGTTTAGAGGTCCTGAGGGGACTGAGGTGACATATGCATTATGTTTTACTTTTAAAACAACAATAATATGGCGGAATACAAAGCATTGATAGTAGGTCTACGCCTAGCTTATCAAATCAAGGTAAACTCACTCTCAATTTTCAATGATTCCCAAATCGTGTTCAATCAAGTGAAAGGTACTTACGAGTAAAAGATGCCCAATTGAAGAAATACATAGAGGTAGTAAAGGGTTTGTAGGATAAATTTTCCTATTTTCAAATAACCAAGGTTCCCCAAGATGAAAATAAGCGAGCTGATGTATTTAGTGTTGGAGCGCGTAAGCACACTAGAAGGGGGGTTGAATAGTGTGTGAACTTTTTCGACTCTTTTTGCAGAATTTACAAAAGCTATGAAAAATGCCGAAAGTGAATGACACAAGGTATTTATAGTGGCTCGTCCTTTCCTACCTCCACTACCTAAGTTTACAAACTTAGGCTTTTTTACTAATAATAACTCTCAACAAAATCACTTTCAAGCAAAGTGAGAACTATTACAACTTCTTGAATTTTGGCTCAAGAA
>JBDJHY010223092.1:0-11170 GCA_039654485.1 Withania somnifera | reverse complement strand
TTATCATAAATGACCATGATGGTCATTATAAATATAATAGAAATTTGCACCCCATGAAGCCTAATAACCTCGTGAAAATACAATTCAGCTATCCTCTCTGCACCCCTAAATGAGTGTGTTGGAAAAAAGTAACTGACTTGGTCAATCAATCCACGAAAACATAAATTCAATCATTGCCTCTAGACATGCAGGGAAGTCTTTAAATGAAATCCGTAGTAATCCGATCCCACTTCCACCCAGGTATAAAGAGTCTTTGAATCTCACTACCCAACCTGCGATACTTAATGTTTACCTTCTGATAGTTTAAACACCAAGACACAAAGGATTCTATGGCTATCCTCAAACCGTGCCAACAGTAATACTACAACAAGTTGTGGTATAACTTTATAACACCCGGGTGGATAGAATATCTGGAGTAGTGAGCCTCACGCAACAGAGTCTAAATCAAGTCACTAACTCTTGGTACATCTAGGAGGCCATGAAATCAAAACAAAATAAGAGAATCTATCATAAACTAACTGATATCACCCTTCAAAACCCTCTCTCTCATAAGAACTATACTGGGATCCTCATACTGCCGTTGTCGAATCTGATCAATTAAAGAAGAACTGGCCTTAACATGGGAGATAATCCATTCTGGCTCTAAAATATCTAATCTCATCATTATATTGGCCAAGGAATTAATGTCCGAGCTGATGGTCTCTCATAAATGTAAATAGAAGCTAAGCTACAATACTCATCGGCTTCTAGCTCAAGGCATCTGCAACCACATTAGCCTTGCTAGGTAATAAAGCTTGCTCAAATCATAGTCCTTAAGGAGATCAATCCTCCTCTGATTCCTCAATTTAAGATGCCTCAAACTCAATTTAATCTCCCTCTGATTCAGGATGTACTGCAAACTATGGTGATTGGTATAAATCTCACAATGGACACCATATATATAGTTCCTAAAGATCTTAAGTGTGATAACCTCGCCGCTAACTCCAAGTGGTAGGTAGGGTAGTTGCTCTCATGGTCCTTCAACTTCCTCGATGTAAAAGCTATAACATGACCCTACTATATCAGAACATAACCCAATCCAATACCCAAAGAGTCATAATACACTCTTTAGAGTTGTCCCTCAACTGACAGAGCAACAACTATGGAAATAGTCACTAACTCCTTTAAACTCAAAAACCTCGACTCGCACTAAGATTGCCACTAGAAGGTGACATCTTTTTACGTTATCTAGTCAAAGGAAACCAAGGATAAAACCCAGCTAACCCAAGGAAACTGATTATCTCTGTGACTAGTAGGTGAAGGCCAAGCATACACTGAGGCCACCTTGGACGGATTAACACGAATATTAGCATCTCATACCACGTGACCCAAAAAGGAAATAGACTCAAGAAAAAATTTACACTTTGACAACTTGGATTACTTGGTGTAGAGCCGCTCACTCCTCTTAGTTTGTAACACTACCTCAGGTGCTCCTCGTTCTGTACTCTACTATGTCAGTAAACCAATATGTCATTGATGAACACAATCATAGAAAAATATAAATAGGGCATGAATGCATAAGTCATTAAATACATAAAGGATGTAGGTGCATTAGTAAGCCTAAACAACATGAGAAAAAATTCATAATGCCTATACCTCATCTGAAAAACTATCTTTGGGAAATCCTCAGCCTGAATCCACAACTGATGGAAGCTGGATCTAAAATAAATCATAGAGTGTTCTGTGGCACCTTGTAACTAGTCAAACAAGTCATCAATACATGGTATGGGATGCTTATTATTAACAGTCACCTTGTTCATCTGCCTATAATCAATACACATTAGTATAAAACTGTCTTTTTTCTTTATAAAAAACATGGGGGACCCTATTTCTAGACACTATGATACATAAAAACTCTGTCAAGCAAATCCTGAAATTGAACAACCAACTCTCAAAGTTCTTCTGAGGCCATACGGTAAGGGGAGATAGAATGAGCCTGGTGTCCAACTCAACCTCAATAGAAAAATTAAGAACAAGCTCGAGTGGGGGCTGGGTAAATTAATAGGAAACAGATCAACTAACTCACCAACTACTATCACAGGCTAGGTGGAGGAAGAATTAACACTAACAACTCCAACATAGGCCAAGAAAGCATGAAAATATCAACCAATAAGCCTATGAGCCCGATTGTAGGAAATAACCCCAACCAGCGAATGATTAGAGAGACTATACTACACCACTTGGGGTATACCAGGTAAAGAGAAGGTCACAATCTTGGCATAGAAATCTAGGATTGCAATATAAAGGGATAAATAGTGCATGCCAAAAAACACATCAAAATCCAGCATACAGACTCAATCAAATCATCCCGAGTGTCATGACCCTGAATAGTCACCAGTCATGACCAATATATCTGATCCATCACTAAGGACATCCTATTAGGATATACACACTAACAAGTATAGCAATAGATCACTATAAAGACCCTATCAAGTGGTAAAATAAAAAGATACATAACATTAGATGGATCCATGATCAAATAAAATCAAGGTTGAGTGCCCACAAACAATCAACTAACCAGTTAAAACTACATATGAACCTCGATCTCAATCCTATATGGAATAGCATAGAGCTTATGATAGACTCCACCTTACGGTAGATCAACACCTCTAACCCTTACTCCTTTTCCCCAGCCTCCTCTCCTAGCTTCACAAGTGACTTATAGTCCATGTCTAGCCAGTTGCACTACCTGAAATAGATGTGCAGACAGAGTTGTTATATAAGTAACCTTGCACCGAAGCCAATATCTAGAATAGTAGGCCCTATATCTACAATCAAAGCATCCTCACCAATTTTATCTCTAGCAATGATGGGGCTTTTTCTGGAATAGTGACCTTTACCTTTGTACTCATAACAACCACCCCCATCTCTAACCTAGCTGTAGGGACCATCAACATGATCTCATGAACTTGGAAGTTATTCCCTTGATGTGTTGGCTTCCCACTCCACTATTGGAGGTCTATAACAAAGCCTTGTACTATCAACTTGTTTGACCTCTTTTACTAAAACAACGACCTTCAGATCTGGACCTCAAAAAACAGCCCTAGTGGTGTTATATCTTCCCACTTCCACCTTGGGCATGGTGAGATAAAGCCTCCATGCTGCGAGCATGATCAACACTATTTAATAAAGACCTCTACAAAACTTGAATCAACTTAAAATTACCTTGGAGGTCCAACCTCAACCCATAGGTGAAGCGGTGAATTCGCTCCTCGTCAATAGGCATTAAATCTCCAGCATGCTAGAATGATCTATTAATCAGGACTCATACTTAGAAATAGTGATAGTGCCCTGGTGTAATGTTGCAAACTAAGACGAAAATTCCTTATTTTTTCTCCTAGGAACACACTGGGCCATGAAGGTCTCTAGCAACTGCCCCTATGTTATTGGGATTGATCCCAGCGGCCTATGATTTCTTAAAACATGCCACCAATTAATAGTTGTACCTTAGAAAATAGGAATTAAGGTCGACCCTATACGTCTCCAGTAACTTTAAATTCCTTATACACTCCTCACATACAACAATAAACTCATGGGGATCCTACCCCTATGCTGCCGAGAACCTAACAAGGGCAATTCACATAAACTGGTCTAACACCTTTTGCACCTTGAAGTGGGTATAGTAGGAGTAAGTGCTGGTATGGATGTAGTAATAGTTTGAGTTGGCACGGTTTATGGTATTGAAGGTGCTACTAGGGATGGAGAGATTAAGGGTGGCGGTGCATGCTGTGCCTCTCCCTTAGTAGATGATTTTCCCTATTTGTGTATGTCCCATCAAGTATCAGAAACATCTTCATAAAAAACCTCTGAATGAGACAGGTGATGGAGGTGCAGATTATGATTGAGGTATAGGAGCTTCCTGCCACTTTGTAGTGGAAGGGGTAGTATCAATAGTCTAAGAATCATCCACTAACCCTTCCTGACCTGCTGTGGAAGGGTATTGATCTACGGACGAAAACCTGTGAAAGAGTTAATTCAAGGTAATTTTTTTTCAAAAATGGTACAACTATCAATGCACAATAAGAATCAAGATATGAAATCTTTTCTAAGGCACCCCATAGTCTCGCGAAGATTTGATGTGAATGTCAATGTGCCGATGCATAAGACTCTCCTAGGTACTTGATCCAATGCTAAAGAGATTGGTAAACCTATGCTCTGATACCAATCTGTCAAGACCCGAATTTCAAATCATAATGGCGCCTACAACCCATCTATAGAAAAGCCTGTCCCTATATCCTAGAGCTAATCGCAATAGGCCTCAATCGATCACAACCATAGTCAAGTAATAACACAACCAAAAATATGCAACGGTGAAAGGCAAAATATATATAACCCCAAATCCCATAACCTGGTGTAATGGCATACGAAGCTGCTCAATAGAGTATCCAAAAGAGAAATTTATAGAAGGTCAATTCCTATGAAATAGTACTACATAAGGCCTTCCATGAACAGAATAGAGTTGGCTATAACAAAAAGGAAGTCACGATCAGCTCAAATGTCAAAGATCATTCTAGCCTTCACAGATCATCAAATCTACCTACCACAATTGCATCATAACCGAGAATCTAGGGTTGCTCATATTTTACAAGAGACACTTATTTAAAATTTGGATCATATTAGAGCTTAACCCTTACCAGTGTATGCACCATGAAAATAATACAAAAGTATAGCATGAGTACGAAACACAGGTACCACATAGGTATCATAAGCCAACCAGGCTAAAATGAAATACAAGTAAGGAATGGAGAGGAAAGTAAATAAGGTCAATAATGGAAAGTAAGTAATAAAAAACTAACTTCTAACTACAAAAATCAGTATGAAGAACAGGTTATAGCTACTACTAATAGAAAAGCAATATAGGAACTAAACATGCAATCTAAGAACGGTTGTCTACTAGAATAAACAACCATCTCACAGGACTAGAAATGGAAATAAAAAATGTACTCGAACTCTACTTGAGTATACTATAACCACTAGACAGTCGATGGTAACCGCAAGTAATAAGCAATAAACATGAATATAAATAAAGTAAGGAAAAATTATTAACCTAAATGCCCCCTTAAGCCACTGATTATGAACAAAAGAAACAAAAAAATACCTAACTCCCCATGCTTCCGATAGGCACAAACAACACACAAGAAGTATTTGTGACCCCCCTTAAGCCTGAAATGTAAAAATAACGTAAGTAGAATGGATGTTACAGGGGTGTTGAATGGTAAATCAGGACATAGAAATTTTGTCCCAGGAGGCCGCACCTCAGTGCAAATAGTGGAGCACATACCCTAAAGGTCTGCACCTTAGGAGGCCCCACATTAATATTAATAGTATGGGCCCTTCTTAAAAGGTTTGCACCTTAATATTAATAGTATGGGCATCACCTAGGAGGCCCCTGCCTCAATACCAATAGTATGGGCCATGCCCAAGGAGGTCCACCCCTCAATATCAACAGTGCCCAAGATATTACTCAACGAAAGTAAAAGCTTTATTCGGATTATATTCTTAAAATAGAGCCATACCACTAGGTGGTTGTGGCATAAGTATACATGTAAGTAAGAAAATTCCTTTATATTCATTAAGATAGAAAACTCCCAATTTTTAGTTAAGTATGTTACCATAACCTGGGTCGCACTCGTTCTTGATCTATAGAGCTCAATATCCACTATGGATGATTAGGGCACAACAGTAATAAAGAAAAACATGCTAGGATGGGAAAAAGTCTACCAGCTAAGATGTCATCTCACTCACCAGTCATATATTGTCTTATCATAGCCAAATAGGGTCTAAGGCCGCCCTTGGAAAGTCTAGGACAACCACATACAACCCAACACCCTCTACATCCCTCTAAGGGACCCCTGGAAGAAAGTTAAGAAGAAATAAATTATTAGAATAGGGCTTCCAATCAAAAAACCATCCTACATTACTAGCTACATCCAAAAGTATTCCAGAATAATCTAGTCTAAACAAAAGTAAACATTCCTACTTAGGCACTGGTGAAGACCTCAATGTTCATGCTAAAATCCTTGAAACACTATGAAAACGTCCGAAACATGTCAAAACTAGTGAGATAGAGGTCCAGGGTTAAAATAAGAAGATCGATAAACGTTTTATGTAAAGCAACCCAAGTTAGATACAAGACTAATAATCATCTTGTGGGCCTTGTAGTCCAAAAAATATTTCAAAGATACCAGCTCGTAAAGACTAGCTCAAGGAACACATGGTATAAAATTAACCTAAAAATTACAAAGGAATGAGGAGAAATCAATTTCATAAAGTCGATAAATTAAGCATTTATTATCTAGTAAAAAGTGGCACAAATCAAGGGAAATTACCTAGAGAAACACGAGAATTGGTGATCACAATGATCCACTAGCACCCTTATACTACCTCCGCTAGGAGACCCAAAAACACCATCTGGAGCCCTCAACAATTGAAGGATTGTAAGTGGGAAATGAAAGAAAGAAAGGAGGAACCCAATACTTAAAATTACCACATGGCCGCAAGGACGAGCCCGTTGGCCGCTGGGAAAAATCTTACTGGAAGAAGAAATGCCGGCTAGGGTGGCCCTAGCCTTCCATACCTGGGGTCGCTAGGGTGAAAAGGAAGGGCTCTAGGGCAGAAAAATAGGCACAGGGTCGACCCCTGGCCCCCAAGAAAAGTATTACCAGGAAGGACCCCTTGTCCTCTAGGTGGCTATGCAGGCTTGATCCCTTTATTGATGGGGCGACATCTCTAGGACAACCAAAGTCTCCCCAGGGTGATCTGTGCCTGTAACTTTCCATATCTAAAAGGAAAAACTTTGAGGGGCTTAGAATGAGCATCCTGATAAAAAATTCAACAAACTAAATATGCTACTAGTGTGGAATCGACATTAAGAATTTAATGGAACCGTCGAACTTACCGTCCAAGGTTATTTTAAAGAAAAGACACCTTGAACCAAAAAGAGCCAATTTCTTAATTTTCCACAAACACACTCAGAATGAGCTTGAAAACCTCCGAAGGTGAAACAATGACTCAAATAGCCCAAAATCATCATTCTAGAGCTGATGGAAGAATCAAAATTCTGATATGATACGCCAATCAAATAAATCCCACACAGGCACCAAAATGAACTTTCTCTAAACTGAAATTAAACAATACAGCTCAAACTCACAATAAACACCCCGGGACAAAAACTTAAGGTCTAATTACACCAAAGTAGGCATTTCAAAGGTAACGAATTGTCAAGAAACTAATTTTGAGCGCATTTACTAAAAACTCACTCTCAAGTTCATTATTTCAAGGCTAAGCTTTCAAAATCGGGACACTAAGATAATAAACTATGGAACTACAAGAGAATCAAGCTAAAAGTTCAAGAAAGTTAAAAAATTACATGCAGCACCTAATCAAAAGCTCAAAATATGGAAGAAACTGAAAGACAAGTGAATGTCTAATAGGGTCATTGCTCTTATGAATAGGAAACATCCACCATCTTAAACTGGATCAATTTCCCTGTGCTTTTCCAACATCTAGTTCCCACATCTATATATGGAACAAATCTTCAAGAGGATAAGCATGCTCTATAAGATCTCAAACTATTTTTTCTTTGCTTCATATTTAAAAAGCATTGTATCACTTAGTATATACTGTGTAGAAAAAAGAAAGGAGGGAAAAACTCAAGTGATGCCTAGCATAAAAAATTAGGGTGTTTGATGGACTTAGTATTCATTCAAACATCATACTGAGTTCTTCACAGACTCCATAAATCATTGTGTATAAGCTGAGATCCTAGTGAATTCATTATATTTTGTACATTCTTTGAGATCCTAATGGACTCAGTAGTGTGAATATATGTTCTTTTATAGGCTTAGAATTTATAGGATTGAGTTCTTGATTAGACTAAATTATTTGGGTAATGTTGTAATAATAAGTTATTTAATATTCAGTAGAGTATAGAAGAAAAATGGAACCCTCTTGCATACTAAGGGGACTAGATTAAGTCGAATTTTTAGCCCAACTAGTATTAAAATATCATGCATACATCTTACTTTCTGCACAACTGTTATATTATTTGTTCATCAAACTGCAGTAACAGTCAACTTGTATGAAATATGGTCGACTAAGGGAAAAGAAAAATAGCAATATACCCTCCTTCTTGTACTTTTAATATCCTAATTGAGATTGTTTGGATATTTTTGTTATATTGGTGGTTTATCATAGTTTTTTTGTTTACATGGGTATTGATTGTGCATATTTTCTTAAAATATTCAGCTAAGATCTGTGTTGGTTAGTATTCTATTTGTAAGGTATACCTATTTCAACATCTCATATAAAATCAGCTAGTTCATATATTATTTTTGAGGTCAATGGGTGTCTGAGTAGAGTTAATACGAGCAATTTATTAGTGTATGGATAGTTAATTGGAGCAAGCTTTTATCTCCTATAAGAAGGGATATAACATGTATGGGTCACTATTCTAGCATCTAGAAAGAGTTATTTGCTGTTTTCTATGCTAGGGAATATCATCCACATTCATTGACTAAAATCAAGTGAGTAAAGATCATGGCTAAACATATTGCTGGAACATTATTTCAGGAGGTTACTTCATTATAAAACCACCTTATTTCAATGGTAAGCATTTCTCTAATTTTAAAATAACGATCAAAATCTTTATTAAGTATTTTGATGTTAATACTTGGCGAGTTATAAAACTAGGTGATATTCCAATTCCTTGACATTTAAAATTAAAAAGTGATGGATCTACAAGTGAAGTTATTCCATCGCTAGATAATTATACAAATGTGCAGATTGAGATTACTGAAACAAACTCCAAGGATAAAAATATTCTCTACAACTCTACTAGTAGTGAAGAATATATGAATGAAGGATCCCACTGAATTGAATTGGGTCCATGAATCTAAGAAATGGTGAGAATTCTTGATCTCTCTCAATTCGAAAATCCAGGATTTGAATTGATGTCCTCTCATTGATTCCTCCTAAATTGCATTGATTTATCCTAAAGATTTCATTTCAATTGGAATTTGGTTATTCACCATGTACGAGGATCCCCGCTAAGCATCCCTGGCTGAATGGTTAAAGCGCCCAACTCAATCTCATTTATGAGACTATAAAGGAAATGTTGAATAAATTGAAAGTCACTTATGAAGGAAATGATAAAGTTAAGAAAACTATAATGAGTCTACTAACACATGATTATGAGGTTTTTGACATGAACGATAGAAAAACAGTAGAAGAAAGGGATTTTAAGTAATGAAAATATTTCTTCTATTTTCTCCAAACTTGTTTCTTGCTATGAAAATTTATTTGATGTTGTTGAAATATTGTCCCTCATTGATGATTCACTTACGACAACTGAGTTTCACATGGAGTGTATCAAAGAAAACATTAAAGAAACCTATAGTGATGTTGCAAACATGTAATACTTCTAGACACTATGATTAAAAATCCTCTAAATAATTAGAAACATCACCACTAGTGGATAAAGAGTAAAAGGAATTCTTAAATAGAAGTTTGAATCTCTAAAAGAGGCCAAAGGTGAATACCATTGTCTACCTAATCGAAGGATATACTACATGTTAGAAGTTTTTTGTTGTTTTAAACAATGTAGTTCATTTTCAGTCTGGTCAATTTAATGGCATGTTAAACAAATGAATGAACATTTTGACTTATTTTTGTTTAATACTATCTTAGGAAACTCTTTTCAATAGATTCCGAAGGGGGAGAAGAATGATATAGTCAATTTTTTTCAAAATTTTATCCATCTTAAGAAGGAGACTACATGTATGCAAGGGGAGCTGATAATCAAACCCTTCATGTATAGAGAAGCATACATGTAGGGGGAGCAAAAGGAAGTCTAACATAATTTTTGCAGGAAAGCACATATACATGGGGAGCACTGTAAAATTGACTATGTGTTATCATCCATAAAAAGGGGGAGATTGTTGGTGTTTGGATATCAATGGATGACAACAGACAATTCATAAACAAGTCATAAACCTTATAAAGGCTAGGTCATAGACCAAGTACATTGGAGTTGATCACTAATTCACAAAAGTAAAAATTATCTATGCAAAAGATTCATTATGAGAAATGCTAATAAAAGTTAATTCTATTTAGAAGACTTAAACAACTTGCTTGTTTATTGAAGCTTCAACAAGTGGGAAAAAAAGACTAGCATAGTATCAAACTCATTGCTAGGAAGATCCCACAATCTTAAACTCTCAAGAATAAATTTCCTTGGGTTGTTCTTATGGCTAGTTCCCACGTCTATATCAGGAACTAGTCTTTAATAGGATAAGCATGCTCCATAGATCCTAAAACTATTATTTTCTTTACTTTTCTTTTAATAAAATTTGTATCATTTAATGTACATTATGTAGGAAAAAAGAAATGATTTAATACTCGAGTGAGACATAGCGTAAAATGTATTAGAGTATTTTCTGGGTTCCTATCAAACTCAATATTCATTGAGAGATCATGGCGAGTCCTTGACAAACTCAGTAGATTATTGTATGTATGTTGAGCCAGTAATTGACTTAGTAGTTTTTGTTTATTAATTGAAATCCTAACATACATTGTAATGTGCAGCTAGGTTATTGTATAGGCTGAGCATTTGTAGGACTGAGTTCTTGTTAGACTCAATCATTTATGTAAAAGTTGTAACACTTAGTTAATTAACAGTCATCAGAGGATAGAGAAAAATAGTTGAACCTTGTTGAAACCTAACGGGACTAGATTAAGGATCATTTTTGAGACTCAACCCTTATAAAAATTATCATGTGTATATTTCACATTGTACATAGTTCTTACATTGCTTATTCATGAAACTGAAGTAAAATAAGACTTGATATGCAAGATAGTTCACTAACGGAAAAGAAAAGTACTTTCAATCTCCTAGGTGAGATAGTTTGGATATTTTGATCCTTTTGGTGGTTCATCTGAGTTGTTTGTTTACATGGGTATTGATTGATCTTGTGTTTTAAAATAGCCATCTATGATCTCAATTGGACGATTGTCAGTTAGTAAGGTATAACTATTTTTCAAAACACAAAAAATGAGTTGTAGTCGTGTCTCTATCTTCTCTGCAAACAAGCCTAACCCTGACTTCTAGCAAGCAGAATGGGCTAGTAACAAG
>JBDJHY010223082.1:0-11171 GCA_039654485.1 Withania somnifera | reverse complement strand
TTGGTGTGTAGTTGGTTGATAGAAGTGTTTAGAAGTTAGGTATTTTCATGATTGAGCAAGAAACTAAGGGGTACTAAGGGAAAATCATCAAATTCAAGTATCCCGCGCACATCCCAAGCAATGTGCTAGGGACAGTTGTCACCCCTTGTCCGCCCCTTGCCACCGCCATTCCACACGGCAGTTCATCCTCAAATAGTGGTTCGGGTATTTTGGTTCCAAAACTATCTATTGAAAATGGCGGTCTGAGTCCAAGAATGATAGTCACTTTGAGTCATTGCAAGAGAGGACAATGGTCCACCCTCCTTAGACAATGGTGAGAAATTCTGCTTAAGTGTCTACTGTCTTGGACGGTGGTGACAGCCCTTAGATGGAGGTCCGCCCATGTCAACGGCGGTCCTTAGTGATCAAAAATAGCTCCTAATTGTTTCTTAAACACCTTGGTAATATATCAATTCAACTCAATTCAATTTCTAATCACTAGTTTCATTCTCAAGCATCATCTTAATTCCACAACTGGTTTACAGTTAGTACTCATTCTACATCGTTGTGAACTAGTTCTTGTGTCCGAATTTCTTTATAGCAATTCTTGTGAGATTTATTGCTTTTTACTATCGTTGTCACTTATTAGCTCAAGTGCAATCTTCTTTAGTCCATTGTGTGTCGACAAGATTCCACTCTACCACAAAGGCTAGAAGATCCTTGATTTGATAAAAGCAAGACACCTGGATGATCAATTTTGGGTTAACTCTAGAGATAAGGGAGAGCACACACGCACTCAAGAGTAGGTGAGCCTTTATTAATAACAAGTTTGCTTAGTTTTATAGGTACAATGTCACACCTTGAAGGAGAAACCTCTAATGCTCTTACAAACTCCTTAACGGAGATTGTGAAACAACTCACTGAAATGAATGGAAGGATAGGAGGTTTGGAGGAAAGATTGAGTAGGGTGGAGGATAATGACAAAGGAGATTCACCTCACAAGGTGAGTCGGGATAAGGGAAAGGGAAGTTTGGAACAACCTACAACTATATCCCTGGGTCAATTCCAACGAATGACCCGACCAATCTTAACTCAAAGCCAAAGCCTCCATCAACAACCAACATTCCTACACCACAATACTCTAAGACAACCCCGCTCCGAAACCATTTATTCCCATTTAAGAAACCTAGACCATTGTACATGATTAAAATCCAAGTCCATTTCTCCAAAGAAGTGTATTTGTTATTCCTTTATATAGTTCCATGATGTCACCTACCCAAAACCACACTCAAACTCCCTATCAAGACAACCAATACCACAACCCCTTGTATGATGAAGTATATAATGAAGTTGACCTTGAAAAAGTACGGGGTCAAAAAGGTAGATAAGGATACGGAGAGCCTAAAGATGGAAGGCAAGCACAAGGCTTTGGTCAGGACAAAGGCTATGGTCATAGAGGAGAACTTCACTAATAAGTTAGAGGGAATAGGAATGGGGAACGTATAGGATATAGGATATTGAAAGATATAGGAGGTAGGATGGGGAATAGAGATGATTTTGACCATGGATTGATCACCATCAAAATGATGATCCCCAAGTTCAAAGGGAGTAGTGATCCGGAGGGGTTTATTAAATGGAAGCTACAAAGTGAGAGGATTTTAATCACTAATAATGTGTTGGATGCATTGAAAGCAAAGTATTTTCTGATATAATTTAAAGGTTATGTATCTACGTGGTGGGAATCCAAGAAAATAAAAAGAGAACTTCATAATGTTTTCATGATCCCCAAAGGAAAAAGTTACTTGTGATGATGGAATTGAGATACTTGCCACTCAACTATTACCAAGAGCTTCTCAAGAAGGTCTACATGTTGAGGCAAGGTCCCAAGAGTGTTGAGGAATATTATGATAAATTCGAGAATTTGAAGATGAAGTTTAATCTTGAGGAGAAAGGTCAATATACGGCGATGAAATTCATTGCAAATTTGAGGTTTGAGGTGTTGAGACCCATGAAGTTCAAACATTATGATACCTTAGAAATGGCATTTTGAGATGCTTTGAAGGTAGAGGAAGACTTAAAAGAAGTGAAGGCCTTTAAAAGAAAAGGCTCTTCCACTAAACCATGGGAGAAGAATGAAAAAATAAAGATAACATATCCTAAGGAGTTAAAGGGTAGTGGTCAAACTTACCTCGCCAAAGCTGACTACAATGCAAGGGTGTATGATAAGACAAAGAAGGGTAATGTTGTGAAGCCTAATATTCCTCGACCTTCGACTATCCAATGCTTTCGATGTCAAGAAAGATGACACATTGCTAGTGAGTTTACAAACAAAAGAACTATTGTTGTATTGCATAGAGGGTATTAAATGGAGGATGAAGATGATTGTGAGGAAGATAGATAAGATGAGGGAGACAATAGTGAGGATGAGAGGGAAGCCACAAATGATGATAAGGGGGAGATAGAAGAGAGGGTTAATTTTGCTTGCCTTATGAAGAGAAATACCTTTACTCTAGAGGATAAAGACGAGTTAAAGGTTAATCTTAACCTTTCTTTGGTGGTGAGGTGAATTATGAGGGTACTTGCTAGGGAGAAACGTGATCAAAGGGAAAACTTGTTCCATGCAAGGTGAAAAATCTTGGATAAGGTATGCGTGTTGATTATTCATAGTAGTAGTTGCACCAATATGGTGAGTCAATCTTTGGTAGAGAAGTTATAATTCCCCACTACAAAACATCCAAGCTCCTACAAGCTACAATGGCTCAATGATAGCGGTGAGATAAAGGTCCTTCGACAAGCCTTAATTAAGTTTAGCATTTACAAATACCATAATAAGATCTTGTGTTATATGGTGCCGATGTCGGCTTGTCATGGGCTATTGGGAAGACCTTGGCAATTTTATAGGGACATCATGTATTATGGTCGAACCAACAGATACGCTTTAGTGATGAATGGCCAAAAGAATATGTTTACGCCCTTGATTCATTTACAAGTGAGTAAAGATTGTCGCATCATGAAAGAACTTAAAGAGAAAGGTAATATTGAGAAAGAGGGGAGTGCAACCGAGGAGACCACTAGTAAGCAAAAAAAAAAGAGAATGGGTTAGCTAAGAAGGGAGGAAAGAGATGCATGATGGATATGATGCAACAAGGTGAATGAGATTCTTTCAATGGACTTAAAGGTATAAAAACTAATCTTAGCACTTCAATTATAAATGAGCATGTTTCTAATTTGAATGCCATTCTTAGTTTACCCTTGTATAAGCCTAATGATTCTTTGTCTTGCCAAGCCAATGTACAAGTTAAAGTTGTGGAAACACTAGTTAATCTTATAGATGACCAAATTAATTCTTCTTGTAAGATCAATGCGTGTCCACCTAGTGTTACCACTTGTACTATAATTGACAGTACATCATCAAGAAAATATTTTCTACAAGGTGATACTCCACTTGTTGAGAATGTACCAATGTTAGTTGATCCTATTGATGACCGGGTTGACTCTCCTAGTGAGACCAATCCATGTCCATCTAGTGTTAATACATGTAATCTCCATGATAGTATATTATCTTGTGATGATAATGATAGTGTTGGTCTACTTGATTCTAAATGTGAACCACTAGTTGCGGATATTTTTTATATGCTTAAAGAACCACAAACTAGTGTTTTTAATCATGTTATTGGGAGTGATTCCTTGATCTTGTCAAATTTGGTGGATCCTAATTCTAGTATATCTCATAGGAAACATATGCTTAATGATTTGTCAGCATTGATATTTGTCTTTTGGAAAGTGGACTTGTATGTTTGGAACCTTTTTCTATGATTGATAGTTCTCCTATCAAGTTTAATCTCTTGTTTGAACTTGGTTATGATATCACTCCTAATGTACTACATAGTGGTGTGAGCTTGAATGATAGTATCACTGTTAAAAGGCATACTATGTTTGTTAACCCACTATTGTGTGAGAATGTCCCTCTCAAAGTTGGAAACTTCTTCTATGAAGATGGAAGTATGCTAAGAGGTAAGGAACTTGTGGAAAGAAGAAAAGGTGTTCATTCTCTATGTGATATTTTAAGAGTCACCTTCTTATATTCTCTATTTACATGTGATGATACTCACTTTTATAGGATTAGTTCTTATGTAAATAAGAGTGACAACCGGGTCTATGAGAACATTGATCCCATGTCATATGATGTGCTTCCATTTGATCCTGGTGTTAAACTTCCATTTCCCATATGGTAATGAAGAGCTTGTTCCCCATGACTAGCTTAACTTGATTTTTAGGGTTGGCATGTTCTTTAGGGTAACTATTAGTAGCACTTGTTCTCGATTATGTGATCATCGTTTGGTGTTATTACTTAGTACTGGGTATCTATTTGTGTTTTATATTCTAACTCACATAGAGGATACCTTTGTATCCAACCCCACTGATGGAGTAGGAGAAACCCCACCCTTGAGGATAGCCAATGTATCGTGTGGAATATTAACTCCAGTTGACTTTGTTGATGAAAATTAACACAGCCACGTGGGCTCTTTTGTGTTTTTCTACTTAAAAGGGTCTTTTTACTTCATTCTATATAAGACTATTGATGATTTTCCTATGTTTGGGCTAGAATACAATGGGTCTCTTATGTTTCCCCTTTTTCAAACACTCTTGAATAGCCAAGATAGGTGGTTCATACAACACTTTGTGCTTCATTTTGATACTTGGTTATATATTAAGTTTCTACAATCATGGCACAGTGGTAGAATTGTTCTTACTAATCTTAACCCTTATGCCATGCAAAAGTTTACTTTGTTGTCTTTCCTTTTGTTTTTATTAGATGCTTTGGATTAGAGGATGAATCCTTTTCAAGAAGGGGCGGATGATAACGTCTGGGAAACCATCATGCCTTCAAGACCCCTCTCAAAGAGTCAAGCTCGGGAGCTCCAACAAATTCAATCGTCGTTGAAGCATAAGGATGCATGGGAAGCCATTAAAAAACCATTTTGCAAGCTTTGGAAGACTTTGGGGACCTAATATGAAGAGACCCAAAGTGTGAGGACCTATTTGTCACTTTGGGTTACTTTCGAGACAAAGTATAATAACTAAAACTTGAACCCCTGTATATATATGGTCTTTCAAATTGATAGCTAGTTTACTTTGGATGATCAAATGTTCAGATTTTAATTCTTTTCTTTAAGTGTAATAGTTTATCTTAGAATTCTAAGTAGCATTTGGAATTTTTGTTAGAGATCACGTAATTGTAGTTGAGCGGATTAAGGTGGGTACATCCTTAGTTGCTCTTAGAGCGTTTTGCTTAGTCGAACATTCGATCTTTCATTTGTGGGTGAATCAATTGGATGTCTCAAGTCGATTGAGTTGGAATTCAATTACGGTATGATTTCGTATTGAATTCTGCATATCCTTTATTCTCGTTTTCAATTTCATTCTTCTCCATCTTCAAATTTACTGACCGTACCACGGGACATATCATTTGGCACCCATCATAACAATAGCCCTACCATCACCTCTACCAGAAGTCCAACCACCTCTACCAGACTATCCACTACCTCGACTCCTCGTCGAGGGTTCTAGTGCTCTAGATGGAACCTGATAAATAAAAGAGTATCCCCTCTATGCTCTATATGGATAGGTCCTCTGCAAATGACCCAGATCCTCATAGGTATAACAAGACCTCGGCGACATATGCTGATGTGTCTTTCTGGATGAACTCAAATAACCATTATGTCCATCTGGTCCCTGTTGGGAACCTTGAAAAATCTGACTCTGATTGAAAGACCCATAACCAGCCTGCATCATAGCCTGAACCGGCCTCTGATGATGAGTGGTTCCACCTCCCCTGAAGGAACCCCTACCGCTAGGTGAAGATACTAAGGATTATGCAGACTAATGGGACAACTTTCCCCTTGTGTAACAAAACTCATCACGCTCAATCAACTCGGACTTTTTGACCGCACCAACTATCTCAATAAAAGAATCCCCTCAATGAGCCAACCTGAAAACAGCCATGAGAATAGGATATACCAATCCATAGAAAAATTGAAGAATACTCTCAACAGGGTCCCTGAGTAATGAATCAGTACATTTGGAGAAGACACAAAATCGAGCCTCATACTCTGACACTGTTATATCACCTTGAGATAAATCCTCAAACCTACATCGAGTCTTCTCTCTCAAGCCCCAAGGGATATATCCATCATATGCTTAGGAAAACTCATGCTAAGAAATAGAAGGTGATCCAACTGGCCTATTTGATACATATGAGCACCACCACTAACAGGCTGAACTGCATGACTAAAGAGATGTATATAACACTTCGTGTGAGTCCGCAAGTCTCACACTCTCAAGTAACTCCCAAAAATGGCTAAGGACTCCACGACCTCATCTTTTTTGTTGCCCTGGAAAGTAGGAGGGTCTATCTTCCTAAACCACTCATAATGATGTTGCTCGTCGTCTAACATGGACGCTCCTAGGAGTACTGGAGCTCCAATGACCAGTATCTGTAAACCCTCATCTCCAAGAACTATAGGTGGCTTTCCCACTGGTGCACGAACCATAGGGACCTGCTGCTGCTCTGAAACCCTCGGAGTATACCATGAGTCGTAGTGTCCAATACTCCTAATACCCTAAGCAAAGTCTCCTAAAGCAATAAAGTAGAAACAGTATTTGGGGGTGCCTGTCCCTCAATCTCATGAATCACTAGCTCTGGGGAGGCTGCCCTATCCTAACCTTGTGTCGGTACATCTCCGCAACCTCTAGCTCGAGTCTGCTTTTGACCCCTGCCCCTAACTGGTACATCTTTAATGGGAGTGGGGCCAGTCTCGCCTATGGTATCTGATCTATTCCTCACCATCTACCACAAAATAACCTTTTCTTAGAACACGAACAGAATAAGGAAAAAAGAAAGGGAGCAATTTCCTAAATATTTTGTAGCCTCCCTAAGATAAGTAGAAACATCTCCCACCAATCCATTAAACTCTACTAAATCTTGGCTTGTACACATTTAAGACCCATTGAACCTAAATCTCTGGTATCACCTTGTCACGACCCAAAATCCCAAGTCGTGATGGCACTTGCATAAACCCACCTAGACAAGTAAGCCTGTAAAATTTATTATGCTAAATGCAGAAAGTAATAAACCAATGAAAATAAAGAAAGATATAAGGTCAAAACCACCCAAAAATTGGTGTCACGGTGCACAAGCCTCCAATAAAGGAAGTACATAGCCAAAGGAAATATATAGTCTCAATGTCTCAGATTCTAAAAATGGATCAAACACATAAAATAAAAAGAGTTCTAGCATCTGCTGGATGATGAAAAGTTACCTCGACTCTCAGATCTCAAATCCTCGGACCTGATCAAAAGGTAAATAATCACACCACTCCAAACTCTAAACCTACACAAGTGTAGAAAACAAGGGAATGAGAATGAAATAAATATCGGGTACTCAACAACTATCCCTGGCTCAGTCTAAAATAAAATAATAAATAACTCCTAAACACTATGATCATCCCAATCACAATCCTCTAGACTACTAGCTGCAAATCAGATCATAGCCAGTTGTTCATAATGGAAAGTAAATGACAAAGTACACAGTGTAAAGATAATCATGAAGATAAGTACCAAAATTAAACTCATAATAAATCAATCAAGTAAGGCTCAACCTTATTTGAATATCAAGTCCATATTAAAACAAGGTCAACTAATCAATACCGAACAACTCAATAATATCAAATTTCAAGTGAAGTTACTCCTCTTTTATCCAAAATGAATCGATATTTAGCCTATTCGGAGGTGTCCTCCCTCTCGAGTCCATTTTATAATTCATGGGAATAATCCCACTTACTGTTCCAAGGCCGCATAGGTGGAGCCCATAGAACCTCGATTAGTCTTCATTGCACAAGCTTGGTCGTTGTAGGAAGGATACATCCAAAGCAACCAAAAGGCAAACTTATGGAATGGACACTAATAAGAATTGGCCAAGATAATATGCAACAGAAGTATCTCAAGTGAATCATAACATCGATTTCATCTACAATCATCAATTACTTTAAATCCACAAAAATCGATATTCGTTTCATCAATTGTCATCATCTCTGATAGGTATTTCATATTAATTATGAGAACACATTACTAATATAGTTGCCCCAAACTCATACTATCATTTCAAAAATAGGTCATACATAAGACAAAAAGGTACTCCATAATAGTCATGTTCACAAATGATGATTTCAAGTAATCATTCGTATATGTGCAATGCAATAGTGTGAAATGCAAGTTTGTCCTCTTTACCTTACCACATTGGAATCACACGTTAGCCTTGGTTTCCATATCCAATATCAGTACCTTTACCACACCAAAATCACACCTCAACCATGATTTTTTATATTTAATGTCATTACCTTACCACGCCAGAATCACACGTCAGTCCGTGTTTTCATATCCAATATCATTATACAAAATGCATGCAAATGACGAGTAACTCAAGTGCGTTTAAGTGAAGTAATGAAATTCAATAAATAATCAAGGCCAATCAGAGGTTCCACGACTAAGAGAACACAATATGGCTCAATCAAGGTCATACAAGGCATATAATATATTATGGAACAATCCAAAGTATGCAAGTCAACAAGCCCCCACACAAGCCACAAATCCAATACAACATCATAATAATCCAACCAAGGCCTCTCATAGCACGTTCTCATGTAAGGAACAAATAGCATGTAAAAAACATCTCATGGACACCAAAAGACCAAACGATCCTTAATTAAAGATAATAGAGAGTTAATTATTTACCCATTTTATTTCTGGGTTTTAACCCTGCATGCTTGACTCTAGTATTCGAGTGAGACATTAGATACAACACCACAAGGATACCCCCAAATAATCCCATTACTCCCCATTTAAAGCAAACAATATACACAATGAGGATCTACAATGCTTTGAGAAAGGGTCAAGCATCCACTTGTCTTAAATTAGGAAACTCTATTGAATTGGTTCCTTTCTTTCACGTTGGGTGCTCGCCTCCAAAATATATAATAAAATATGAGTCATATATGAGAAAATATGAAGTTTGATACCCATATTAATTTTACAAAATCAACCAGAAAAAGAAAAATTCGAGGGCTAATAGATTTTTCAGAATTTTTCTTAAAAGCCAGGTTTCCAAATAATCAAAGATCATAACTATGAAATTTCATCAAAATTGGAGTAAGAATTGACCCCAAAAGTGGAAAATAACATATCAAGTTTTTCTCAAAATCCCCAATTTTGTAAACCATGAAATCATCAATTTTATATGTTAAAATCAATGAATTATTCGTGGGTAATCGAATTTTTAGCATTTTAAAAATTTATCCGAGTGATTCACCTTGAAAAATACCCTCAAAGATATCCCAAATGATCTCTCAAAGTCTAAAATGGTGAAAAATTGAAGAGGAGCTCATGACTTTGGGATTTACTCCCAGGTCACTATTTTAGGTAATTCTACGTGATGCAAGGTAAAGTCACGCGATCGCAAGGAACAATCTTTCCTAGGCCCCAGTTTACTCTACGCGGTAGCGACCTATTGGTCACGCGATCGTAATGCACAGACATCAAGACCCACGCGATCGCAACACAAAGTCACGTGATCACATAGAGAACCTGTGTCCTGTCTCCAGTACTAGCAACTGTATGACAGCAAAACTCACATAAAACTTAGCCTCCGAATGGACCCTCGAGATTCACTAGTAACCCCGTGAAGATAAACCATATATGTTACCCCCCCCCCAAAATTCAACATTTTGGATTCGATGGAATCATCAAAATAAAAATTTGAGGCCTCCTTGGACTGATATCTGCCAAGGTTACTAAAAATAGAAACGTTATTCAGAAAAGTGAATCTGCACCCGGAACTTAAAAAAATATTTCAAAATTTCTCATAAACATAAATGACCTCTCGAATCCAACGGAATCGAAAGAATTTGCATACAAGTGTTCGATGATCAAATTATTGACAAAAGTCAAACATTTGCCTTAAAACTCAATTGTATCCCGTCTAATGAGCTAAAGTCAACATGAAAGGCCTAAAACTGAAAACGAAGGCCTTTCTAGGACTATTTCGACATTCCGGAGCTGATGAAACTGATGGAATTCCGTTCCAAGACTCGAAACTCCAAGTGAAGTCTAAGGCCATCTATTTCAATAAAAGCTCACAAAAGTTGAAGAAGTCTCAAAGATCACTTTATAAACATACCAACCATATCAATTCTTATGTGATATAGTTTATAAATATATCAACCATACATTTTATAAACATACCAACCGTATCAATTCTTAACAAATATCATAAATTAGAAATTTTTTTTTCTTAACCAACAAATTAACCAAAAACAATAAAATCATCAATGCTAACTTAACTTTCAAGAAAAGATCATAACTTTTCATTATGAACAAACACATTATTTTAAAGTACTCACGTGTTGAACCTGTTTTACTGCATTTATCAACAATACAAAATATAATAATAAGAACAAGATATGCTATAATCCAGCAACTATTTGATTTTGTCCAAGAAATCAATCAACCGTTACAAAAGATTACTTAATAAATTTTAAACTTTCACAATAATATTCAAGAACAACAACAACAAAAATTATACTTTTCCTGAAGATACACACACACACTTTACAAACATACAACCATACCAATTGTTAACAAATACCACAACTTAACTTAACTTTCATTAACTCTAACTTAACTTTCAAAAGAAGACCCTAAATTTTTATTATGTTATTTTTAAAATATTAACTCTTTGAACACATTCCATTATATTTAACAGCAACACAAAATATAATAACAAGAACAAGATACGCTATAATCCAATAATTGTTTAATTTTGTCCAACAAGTCAATAATCTGTTACACCATAGTATTAAAAAAAATTAAGATCTCACTACTTTAACAGTAATGTTCAAGAACTAGAACAACAAAGTTTTTAGTTTTACTGAACAAAATACATCAATATACAAGAACCATATCAAGTGTTATGATAATAAATATCACAAATTAGGATTTTTTTTTTTCAAACAATAAAATCATTAACTCTAACTTTAAACAATAAAATTAGTTCTTCATCATCATCATCATCATCATCATCATTCTCCTTCTTCTTCTTCTTCTTCTCCTTCTGCTTCTTCTTCTCCTTCTCCTTC
>JBDJHY010223071.1:0-11171 GCA_039654485.1 Withania somnifera | reverse complement strand
ATGATAAAAATAACGACATGACATAACATAAGATAAACTCCAGTCGTCGAACTATGAGGACTCACCAAGCTACTCTACAACTGATGGCTAAGACCATGTTGATGATATGAAAATCGGTATCTACATTATCCTTAAATAATTCAGCCAAAAGTGGGGTTAGTACATGGAATATATTAGTATAGATTGTATGCATAAAACATAAAATATAAATATAAATCTCAATATATAGTAAAAGAGGAACGAGAGCTGAAAGTCATATCAGAAAACTGAAAACTGTGTAGAGACCAAAGCTATATTAAACTATTATACCATAAATCTCTTATAATGTTATAAGCATGTCATAAAATCTTATTGGGTCAATGCAGCCGTTTTAGTTCTAAAGCTTAATTAATGTGGTGGGAGTTTCTATTAACCAACATAAGTCATGTTATGAGCAACGTGGAGTCCAGTGTCATACACCCACACTTAAAAAGGTTTGGTGTCATGCACAGACACTGAAAAATGTTTCTCTAACTTGCCACATCTAGGACTAATCATGTAATACTAAGATTACAATCCTTAACTAAATCATAATCATAAAACTTCATTGCGACACAGTTTGCAGAGTCAAACATCACTCTCAACTAATGGGTAAAGTCAATTCCTTTCTATGCTAAATAAACCTCTCAAATAATACACTATGCTCATATTTCACGAAAACTTATCATGTGGACATAGCTAGATTCAGTGTCTAATACTGGTCATTGATGGTCGACTAGATACCATATCTAACTTGAGTATACTATGATAATTGAGTTGAAGCCCCTTCACTACTTGTCATGTTTCATTGTGTTTGGTTCATAAATCTTAATAAGTTCATGTAAAGTTCATAAATTGTAATTGAATATGATCATGATATAGTATCGTTAGTTTTAGTAAGATAAAACCATTATTCATTCCATCATCTAGGTTGAACAAGTCAAAACATGCTTAATAGAGAAAGTGCATATAAGCACGTAATAATCATGTTAAAAGTCTGAAATCATGTATATTTTCATAAAAAAATTCTAACAATCTCAATAGAAATCAAGAAGTTGGGTTTTAAAAAATAGACTATCAAACATGAAGTTATATTGAAAATTTTGGAACATTTGGGCATGAAAGTGAAAGGATCTCTCATTCCCCCATATATTATTAGAAGAAAAACCCTTGGAAGATCTTGAGTAGTGATGAGGAACTTGAAACCCTTAATCAAGGTTTGTATACACTATTCTTGAGAGAGTTCTTTCTTTTTCTTGTCTGATAAATTTCCAAGTGTAGATAGAATGAAGTAATTAAGGGTTTTTGTACTTATATTAGGGGTAAAAAAGGCTTAAGTCACCTGCTTACATGTATTAGGTAAAGGAAATTGTCTAAAATACCCCTGAGAAGGATATAGAAATAATTTATAAATCTATCAAAGAACACCATGAGTAAATCCTAAGACTGGTGGTGTGACACTTCACGGCTCATGGGTCGAGTCATGATCTAGAGTTTGGATGCTAGAATGCATGGACATACCACGAGTTGACACCACTCGTTGTAGTCTCTAGTGAAGTGTCTTGTGGTATAGGAATCAAGATACTGGAATGATAGTTAGGACCCCATGATTCCATATCACGATTGTGGTTCTAAATACCAATGGGTCGTGGTAAGACTCGTGAAGGTAAGGAAATTTTTCAAATGTTGCATAGTGTTCTAGCCAGTTCCCACAACTCATGGTCCTACATTCAACAAGTCGTGGGTCTAAGTTCATGTGGTCTTGGGAATAAAACTTTTTGGTTTTAGGTTTCTAAGATGATATTTAGAGCTTTAGGCTAGTACAAGAATGGGGTATTACAATATCTCTCTCTTGGGATTTTTCATCCTCAAATGAGGATAGAGGTGTGTTTTTTAGCTGAATTTGACTAATCGGATAGGATCACTGAATATTTATCATGAACCTAATGAATGAAATGAATTTAAGCATGACTATTTTAGGTTTAAACTAAAACTAGACATAGTATGAGCATATATAAAACAAATGTACATAGATGGAAGCAGTGATAGCTGTCTATGAACATGAAACTAAAGGGGAAAGCTAGTATTTTAGGAATAGTTATCTCATGATGGCTTAGAGCTAAAAGGAAAGAAATGAGGGTATTTCTTCATCCTATCAGCATCATTCTCCCTTGTAGAACCCTCAACTTCCTGGTTTCTCCACAAAACCTTAATTGAAGTTACTTCCTTATTTCGTGTTTTCTAACCTGTTTGTCAAGAATATGAACTAGTACCTTCTAATAAGTAATACTATCATTTATACTATTGATAGTAACAACCAATGAAGGATCCCTCATACACTTCTTGATCAAGGAAACACGAAACACTGGATGAACATTTGCTAACCCAACTGAAAGATCCAACTTAGAGACTACCTGGCCTACTCTCCTCAGAATTTAATAATGACCTACATAATGGGGATTGAGCTTTCCTTTCTTTCCAAACTGCATCACACCCTTCATGAGTGAAACCTTCAAATAAACCCAGTCATCCACATCAAACTCCAGCTCCCTCCTTCTAACATTAGCATAATACTTTTGTTTACATTGAGCTCTTTTCAACCTTTCTCATATAAAATGAACTTCTAAGTAGCTCAAACACTGACTCTGGGCTTATCAAAGCCGTATCACCAACATCAAACCAACAAATAGGATATCTATATCTCCCCATATAAGGCCTCAAAAAGACATATATGGATACTGGAGCAATAGTTATTATTATATGGTAATTCAATCAAAGGTCGATGGTCACCCCACAACCCTTAAAATCAAGTTCACATGCTCTTAGAATATCCTCCAAAGCATGGATGTACGCTCTGCATGACCATCTTTTTGAAGATGAAGAATAGTGCTAAGGTGAACCTGAGAACCCAAAACCTCCTTAAAAGATCTCCAGAATTGTGAATTAAACTGAGTAACCCTATCTGAAATGATGGTGAAGGGCGTAACATACATACATATGATCTCTTGAATTTATAATTTGTCGAACTCTTCTACTTTAAATTTGGTATGAACTAGAAGAAAATGGTATGATTTGGTAATCCTATCAATAGATCACCCAAATAGAATCAAGTTATCTCGTAGTACGTGGCAAACCAGTAATGAAGTACATATTAATAATTTCCTATTTCCATGTTATAATCTCAAATCTCTGCATCTCACTTACTGGTTTATGATATTCCACTTTTACTTACTGGCATATTGGACACTTAGAACATACTTACCTATGTCTTTCTTCATTCCATTCCACCAGTAAACTTATCTCAAATCCATGCATATTTTGGATCATCAGGATTGATAAAGTACCTGGAACTGTGAGTCTCAGATAGAACTTTTGCCTTCAAACCATCTACATCGGGAAAACACAACTGACCTTGATAACATAGTAAACCATATCCCCAATGGGATAAAACCTACACTCTCTTCTTACTACTATCACCCTTCAATTGAAGCAAGACCGAGCACTATACTACTTTTTTTTCACTTCTACAACCAAAGAATACTGTGATGCCTTTTGAACCACTATACCTCCCTTATCAGTCTCAACTAGTCTAACACCTAAATGTGCAAGCGTGTCACATCTTTAACAACTTCCTTCTTTCCTTCCTCAATATGAGCTAAGCTCCCCATAAAAAGTCCATGAGGTGCGTAAACAACAACATTTTCCTTACCAAGATGGTAAAGTGCACTCATATCATATCCTTTAGTAATTCTAACCACCTTAATTGGTGAAGTTTCAAATCTTTCTGAATAAACATATTTCATGCTTTTATAATCCATGAAAACATCCACATGAACACCATACAAGTATTGTCTTCAAATATTAAGAGACAAGATAACAACGGCCAACTTGGGGTCACGTTTTAGATAGTTCTTCTCATGGACCTTGAGAAGAATACAACAAAGACCAACCCAATAAACATCACAGTAAACCATAAATCCCTCAATTTCCTTTGGCAGGGTTAACATTAGAGATGAAGTTAATCTTTCCTTCCATTCTTGGAAACTTTTCTCACAACTATTAGGCCATTCAGAGTTGACCTTCTTATGGGTCTATCTGGTAAGAGGAGCATCTAAGAATGAGAAACCTTCTATGAAATCCAATAAGAACTAAATAAACTAAGAAACTCCTAATATCAGTTTGAGAGGTGGGTCTCAGCCAATTCTTCAAGATATCAATCTTTTGAAAATCAACATCTATTCCCTCTTTAGAAACAACATGGCCGAGGAAGGTAAAAATATAAAAAAAACTCATATTTAGAGAACTCAGCATACAGTTGATAAGGTAGAAACATTTAGATAACTATTTTCGAATGATTGGAGTGATCATCTTCATTCTTGGAATAGACTTGACACTCTATTCATAAGGTCCATGAAAGAAGTTAGAGCATTAGTCAAACCAAAAGAATAACTACTAACTTAAAATTATCAGATTAAGTCCTAAAGGTAGTCTTTGGAATGGTACACTCCCTAACTTTAAGCTGATGATAACCAAACCATAGATTTATTTTAGAGAAATAGCTGTCATCTTGAAGTTGATCAAAGAGGTCACCGATTCTAGGGATGAGATACTTTCTCTTGTAGGTGACCTTATTCAGTTGGAATTAAGTTGTACACATACATAGGGAACAATCCTTCCTATGTAGAAACAGGATAGGGGCTCCCTAAGGTGAAACATTGGGCCTGATGAACCCCTTATCTAAAAGGTCATCTAACAGCTCCTAGAGCTATTTAAGATCAGTTAGGGCCATTTTATAATAAGGAATAGATACATCCTACTATCTAGGAGAATATATATCTCGAAATAAATTTACTAGTTTGGAGGAATACAAGAAAGATCATCAGGAAATACTTCTAGAAGATCTCTTAGCACTGGAACTGACTATAAGGCAGGAGTCTCAGACTAAGAGTTCTTAAATCTAACGAAATGATATATGTAAACCTTATATATCTTCTTTCTTTACTTAAGGTAGGAGATGAAATGACCCTCAAGCATTATGGAACTACCTCTTCACTCCAAAATTGACTCACCCAAAAACTGAAACTAGATAATTTAGGTTTTGTAGTGAGTTGAGGAATAGAAAGAGTGTGACCAATCCATTCAAATTATGATGTCAAAATCCACCATGTCTAACTCTATAAAGTTTGCTGAAGTAATTTTCCCAAAGACTAAAATCAAAAAAATATGATAGACCCTTTCAGAAACTATAGATAGAGTAGAGCCTGAAATACAGCATAAGGTATAAAAACAATACAAAGTAGCCTCAATATCTAACATCACAAAATAGTCAATAGAGAAAAAATGCAATATACTGATGATCACATCAGAGGAGTCCTTTATGTCCTAGAGGGACCCTAGAGCATATAACCAATAATGGCATTGACCAACACAAGTGTCTAAACTAGAACCTTGATGACCTGAGTAGGCTGGAGGAGTTGTTGATGTTGAAGACTGTGATCAACCCAAAATCCAATTCCCTTTCCTTATTATAGGGAAATTCTTCACTCTCTGACCCAGCTGGCCAAAACCAAAACAACCATCTTGACCGGATAGATACCTCCTTGGATGATTCTTCCGACACTGATTGCAAGTGATAAAAGTCATAATGCTAGTTAGAAAATTACCCTGATCGTTAGCCCTAGAGGGATTCCCTTTTTAAATTGATGATTTCTGGAAGTTGAAGATAGTGCACTAGTTTAAGATGGAGTTGGTGCTAAAAGTCTCTACAAGGAGGCATGTTTCCCCTACCAAATTTATACTGATAAATCTAGCCAGACTAATTAAACCTTGCTTGCTTTTTCTACCTCTCCCTCTCTCTCAACTTCTCTCCTCCATCTACTTTGAATATTTCATGAGTTTGGAGATATTCATGTCTCTAATCAATATCATTGTCTTGCATTTTTCTTCACTAAGCCATTGATAACTAACATATTTGATCATCTTGGCTCTAGGATCAACAACCATCTTAGAAGCATATTTGGACAGTTGCGTGAAACTTAGGCCATACTTCTTCACTGAAATAAAACCCTTTGTAAGGTTCATAGATCCCTTAGCCTTATCCAAACTCAACTCACTTAAAAAGAACCTATCAAAGAAGGCCTCAACAAACATTTCATAAGTAATTGGAGCAACACAACAACCTCTACAGTCCTTTCATTGAGTGAAACATGATGAGCCATACCCTTGAGCTGGTAGGGTTCCAACTAAACTCTCTCCACTACTCATCTATATTAAATAAAAACTCTTAAAAATTTCATCTATAAAATACCGAGGATTCTTCCTCACCTTAGACCCATTAAAATCGAGCAAACTCATTCTCATTCTGATAAATTATCTGACCTGATAGCAATGGTCCCTTCGTTGAGGCAGTAGGAGTGGCATATTGTTGATTGACTTGGGCAGTGACTTCCTGAGCCAATAACTAAATGGAATCCTAGAATTCTACGATGGTTCTTGTCTCAAGTTGAGTAAATAGAATAGGCAAGAATGTCTTCCTAGCCTAACGATCGGGATGTGTATGAGGAGGCATGATTATCTAAAAGTATAGACCAAAGATTATTGAAAGATTGATTTAAACTCAAAACCATGAAAAAAGACATGAAAGAAGTGAGGCTCTTTTCGGAATGCGTGATAGCCTCTCTAATACAAGTATGGTGCACTACAAACCCATAAAAAAGACTCTACTAAATGCAAAGACTCTACTAAATGCCATTTTAGACATTCCCTAGGACACTTGAACCATGGGCTCTAATACCATGTTTATCATGCCCCAAAGCACACCTTGGACGTAACATAGAACTCAAAACCCAAAAGTGGTCCCAAGAAAGCCCTTGATACATACACCTAGTCATAAACTAACATACAACTAATAAAGAAAACCTTATAATTAGTATCAACAATTGACCACTAGAGAATTACAATAAGATTAACATCTACTATCATATATGTATAAAACCTTAACTAAAATATAAGAAGAACTGCGGAGACAAACCCCTAGTTAGTTCTCCAAGTACAATTCTAAAATAATGACCTGACATAATATAAAAAAGAAAATCTAGTCCTGTAACACCTTGAAACTTGTTCTAAGAGCATGTGGGCTAAATTGAGTGTGTCTGCAAGAGATTTCATCAAAGCTTGGAAATGTCAGGTTTCTAAGGGAATAGTTTACAGTCTGTAGAGTGCTTTTAAGACTTGTGGAAGTCTACTGTAAAGTGATCTAGAGACATAATAATTCTTAGAGAAATTTCCCCCTTTCACAGCTAATGATGATGGACTATAGAACCCTTTGATCCAATTTTGTAGTGACCTCAGCAGGGGCATGTTTTGATAGTTCAGTCGATAGACTGTCGATTGATTTTACAAACTGTTAACTGAGCTGTGAAAGCTGGGTAGTTTTATTTTTAGTTTGGTTTTCTCAAGGACTTTTTTAGAATTTTCCCCATTTATTAAACCCTGATCCTATGTCATTTTAGCTTCATTTTAGGGTAAATATAAATACCAGAAACCCAATTATGTTATTTATTACTCACACATCAGATTGATAGAAAAAATCTCCAAAGTTTCTCTTAAGAATAAGAAAGGGTTTTCATCAAGGGATCTTTGAGTAGCCTTTTCTCAGATTTCTCCATGGACTTTCTCTAATTTAGGTTTGTGAGATTTTAGTAAGGTTTACTTCCAAGTCTTATGTCCAACTATCCATTTTTTCAGTTTATGGTCATGACTTAGATATTTTAGGGTGAATTCCATAAATTGTAATCATGTAGTTAAATCATGTATACTCTTGTTATAATCATAATTATATATTTATGTTTATGTATGTGTTGCATAGATTATCATAATTGTGAAGTTGGTCTAGTTCATGTGTTTAAGTCCCTTATGTGGAGTCTATATGCTTATTCAGTCATGCTTCAGGAATGTTCCCATTATTTAAGTTCATGGTTCATGGCATGGTCAGTCATATGGTCAAGTTCATGTTCATGTTTAGTTTTATGAGTTGTAACCTAAGGGTTTGGCTTCTAGAGTCCAATTACATATCATAATATACTTAACCAAAAGAAGGTTAAAGCAAGATAATATGACAATAATACGGCAGAGACAAATAGATTACGAGTTCATGGGTATTTGTATGGTAAAGAAAAATAGACAAATTCAGTTTATGTTAGTTTTTGAAGTAGTATTAGCACTGAATGGATTTGGGGTACTTATTACTTATTCAATACCCTACATAGCCAAATGCTAGTAAGATCATGGCCCACATCATCATTTACAGTTCAAGCTTGGTGGATCCACTAGGATTTATACATGGCCCTTACTTCGGCAGTTTTGGGACCCCACCAAGCATACGTATATATGTTATGCCTCTAGCCTTGTGCTAGAGTAATGTCGATTATATAACCTCCCAAGTTTGTATGCGGTAAAAGAACTAAAAGGAGACTTATACTCTATTATTGTCCTATTGCATATATCTTGCTTAATTGGGTCAGCAGGTAATAGTTGAGGTATGTGTTATCTATTCACAAATTTCATAGACAGATTCTTATTTATTGATATAGCTTGTTGCACTAACCCTTTCACATGCTCAGTATTTTTTAATGTACTAATAACATATTTTGTTGCACTGCATGTCTTTTAATCATATAGGTCCAGGAAACCTTTTAGACATTCATGGTTGACCTGGACCCTCATACTTAGAAGAGTTGAAGTAGAGTGTTGAGTTCCCACTTGGTATTAGAAAAAGATGTAGTTTTCTATATATTTTCTCTGATTTAGAACTTAGTTTTTGAGATATTATTACTATCCATTTTTGGCCAGTTAGGGGCATTGTACTAGCTTATTTTTAGTACTTAAATAGTTGTTGTCTTTTGGACATAGATTGTGTTAGACTTTGATGTTGAGTTTTCGTACTTATTCAAATGTTTATTTATTGATTGAGATGTGAGGTTCACTTATTTGATATTTGTTGTATGATGCTTCTACGGAGATTGAGTGATAAAGCTAGGCATGAGCCAAGTGATTCTTCCAAAGATGATAGGGTGACTTAGTAGGTAAGGATACCTGTCATGCCTAGGGGGCGAGCTTCAGGGTGTGACAATCTTAGTATTAGAGCATTAGGTTTATATATTCCTTGGATATGTCCATAACACAAGTTAGTTAAAATATCAGTTGTGGGTGTGACTGCAACACATCTATGATTGGGAGGATACATGACATTTAGGAAAAGTTTTCCTTTATTGATATCTATTTCGAGCTATGGAGTTTGAACCCATGATATACTCTCTTTATAAATTGTGATTTACGCCTTTCAAATCATGCATTCATAATGATCAATTCGCCAGGCTAACAAGAACTAGTAAAATCAGACTCCACCATCTCTATATCCATAACAACCATCGACCATCGTAGAGAGACACAACATGCTGCATATGATGGCTCAGGCTCAGCAGCTAGCTCAGGTTCCCGCAATTTAGCCAGTTTCTCTCAATGCCGGAGTTGTGAGGGTAAGGGAGTTCTTGAGATTGACTCCCCAGAGTTTTTTGGTTTGAAAGTTAATGAGGACCCATAGAACTTTATAGAGGAGGTTAAGAGGATTTGTGAGATTATGAGGGTGTTAGAGGTAGACAGGGTAGACTTAGGTACTTATAGGCTAAAATATGTTACTAGGCCTTGGTATGATCTATAGAGGGGCAGGAGTGATTCCACCTTAGTGGAATGAGTTTGAGAGGGTTTTTATGGAGAGGTTATTTCCAAGGGAGAGGAGGAAAGAGAGAGCTAGAGTTTTTTTGAGTTTGGAGAAAGGTTCCATAATGGTGGCTAACTGTGGATGAAGCTTTTAAATTTCTTTAGGTATGCTCCAGAGATGGTTGCAGACATGCGCAACCGCATGGACATGTTTGTGCCAAACCTTTCTCCATATTTGATCCATATAGGTAGGGAAACTATGTTGACTAGTTATATTGACATAAACAAGTTTATGGTTCATCTTAAGCATATTGAGAAGGATAAGGCCATATTGAGGGAGAGTAATCAGAATAAGAGGGACTAGAATAGCCAATCCAAGTTTGGTCCACCAAGTCATATGGGGGTTAGAGGCTACAACAACAACAGTCTTCTAGGGAATGAACCCCTTCTTCTTTCAGTGCCCCTACTCGGTGTTTTAAATAATACTAGAATCATAAGCCATCTCAAAAAACTTTCCAGGGTAGTATGACAAAGGAAACACTTATCCTTTGTGTTGTAAGTGTGGTAAGAACCATCTTTGTCGTTGCATGCTTAGGTAGGAAGGGTGTTATGAATGTGGTTAGACAGGTTATCCTCAGAGGGATTTCCCATCTAAGGGGTGTTTTAGGTGTGTCAAGCTAGGTCACAGGATTAGAGAGTGTCTTGTTGCCCAGTAAAGAGGGGGAAGGTAGTACAACACCAGCACCAGTAGCCCACCCAGCTTAGTAGAGCACTTCTACTAGTACCGATGGTGGCCAACACCAGAATTGATTATATTCTTTGGGTACCAAACAGGATTAAGAGTAGTCTGCAGATGTGGTGACAAGTATGTTGGATGTTCATAGTGGTTGTGTTTATGCATTGTTAGACCCCGGAGCCAGCCTATCTTTTTTATCCCTTTTTCAGCTATGCAGTTTGGTATTGATCTCGAGGTTTTATCTGAGTCTTTTTCTGTGTTAAATCCATGGTAATTCTAGCTGATCTGTATGAATTAGGCATGATAGACTTCAATGTTATTCTAGGTATGGAATGGCTCCATTCATGCCATGATGTCATTGATTGTATAACTAGACTTATCCATTTCTAGTTTCCCGATAAGTCTATTCTCGAGTCGGAAGGGAGTAGAGCTGTTCTTAGGGGTAGGTTCATTTCTTACCTGATAGCTAGAAGGCTGATTTCCAGGGGTTGTATCTACTATCTAGTCCGAGTTCAGGACTCTTAGTCTGAGGCTTCAAAAATTCATTTAGTTCCAGTTTTTAGTAAGTTTGTACATGTGTTTCTCATGGATTTACCCGGAGTTTCTCCTGATAGGGAGATAGAATTTGGCAGATCTCATATCGGGCACTCACTCCATTTCCATCCTACCAAATAGAATTGAACTAACTGAGCTTAAAAAG
>JBDJHY010223061.1:0-11171 GCA_039654485.1 Withania somnifera | reverse complement strand
TCGTTTAGGCTTAAACTTAACAAATTTCCCCAAACTCACATAATTAGCAACCGAAGCCCAGAAATCACAAACTCACAATCGAACTTGACTTTGTTTGGCCTTTCGGAGCTAACAGAACTGTTGAAATTTAATTCTGAGCTTGTCTTGAAGGAGAGTTGACTTTAGTCAACGAGTTCTAAATTTAAGGCTCTAAAATAAGGAATTTGAGATAATTCTCGACCGAGTTGTCAGAGATCCGAACTATCGGTCCCAGCAAGTCATAAATGATTTGGGAAAACTATCGAAATGCTCTAGGATGCAAGACACTGCATATTCATCATAAATGACCTTAAGGGTCATTACACAACTCTTTCTGGATGAACACATATTGTATACTTTTGTGATCAGTAAAGACGTCCACATGAACACCATATAACTAATGTCTCCATATCTTCAGTACAAACACAACATCTTCTAGCTTAAGTTCATGAGTCAGATAATTCTTGTCATATACTTTAAGATGCATGGAGGCTTATACAATCGCCTTCACATTTTGCATCAGTACATACCTAAGTCTAACTCAGGATGCATTGTAGGAGACTATAAATCCTTTTGTTCCCTCTGGTAGGGTCAACATTAGAGTTGAAGTCAATTAAGTTTTTAACTCTTGAAAGCTTTGGTTTCAAAGAATAAAACACTCAAACTTGACCTTCTTTTGGGTCAACCTGGTCAAAGGAGTAACTATGAAAGAGAAAACCTTAACAAATCTTCGATAATAACTAGCCAAACCCAAGAAGCTATGAATATAATATGGAGAGATGGGTCTAGGAAAATATATGATTATATATATTTTATGAGAATCAACTTGGACACCTTCACTGGAGATGAAATGACCAAAAAAGCAATTGACTTCAAAAAAAATTCACACTTGGAGAGTTTTGCAAAAAGATTACGGTCTCAAAGAGTATGAAGGACAACTCTGAAGTGACAAAAATGGTCTTCCTCCCTTCTATAACAAATAAGAATATCATTTATAAAGAAGATCGTAAAAATATCCAAGTAATGCTTGAACACCCTATTCATGAGCCCTTAAAGATTGTAGGAGCATTGGTCAGACCAAAAGGCATGACTATAAACTCAAAATGGCCATAACAGGTTCGGAAAGTTATCTTAGGAATATCACACTCCTTGACCTTAAGATGATGTAACCTGTCTAATTAATTTTGGAGAAATGATTGGCACCATGAATCTGGTTGAACAAGTCATCAATCTTATTAATAGGATATTTATTCTTGATTGTGACATTGTTCAACTTATGATTTTCTATACACATTCTAAGAGGCCCATATTTCTTATGTATGAACAAGATATGGGCACCCTAAGGAAAATCACTGGAGTTGATGAACCCCGTATGTAGAAGGTATGCTAATTGATCTTTCAACCTTCTAGGATCAATTGGAGCCATTTTATATGGAAAAATAAATTAGTCTAAGTATCTGGGAGAAGATATATCCCGAAGTTAAAATCTCTCTATCTGGAAGGATTCTGAGTAGATCTTTTGGATTGACATGTGGCAATTCACTGATTACTGGGATTGACTGAAGACAGGAGGTCTTTGACTCAGAGCCCTTAACTTGAATAGGTGATAGATGCATCTCTTAGAGATCTATTTTCCCAATTTTTGTAGAGATGAAACGACCTTAGGGACAGATGAACAATAATTCCACTCTAGGAATGGCTCATCTGGGAAGTGGAATTTTACAATTCTATTACTACAGTCAATCATGGAATAATAGGAACGAAGTCAATCCATGCTAAGGATGACATCAAATTTTGTCACATCAAGCTATATGAGGTCTGCCAGAATGAATTTTTGTAGGACTAAAATTGGATAATTTTTGTAAAATCTTTTTTCTCTATGATGGAACCTCCGACTGGAGTAGATACATAGAATGTATCACTAAGATTTTTAGGGATGAATCCAAACTAAATAGGTATAAAGGATTAAAAAAAGACAAGGTAGCTCCAGGATCTAACAATGCATATACATCAAAATTATGGACTCATAACATACCAATGACCATAGAACTGATTCTGGAACTGACTATCACCAGTAGTGTATATGGTAGCCCACTGAAACGTCACCCTACCAGAGCTAATAAGGATTACTAGGATCTACTGCCACTATTTCCATGCTTAGATGAGGGGAAATCTTTAAGTCTATGGCCATTTTCTTGGATGATTCTTACCACACCAGCTACAAGTGGGGTGAAAGCATCCTGCTGTAGTACTACCCTGAGAAAAGGTCCCTGGTGTCTTGGCCGTTGATCATACTGGGTCTTGGAGGTACGATATAGGGCACTGGATGAGGAAGTAACCCATGCCCAAAAACTCTGTTGCTGTTGTGGTGGTGGTTTGTGCCTCTACCTGATCGGGGGTGGATGAACTTAGAGTGGCCAGTCTTTCCCTTATTTCTTTTCATCACCCGTTGCGCACTAGCCTTTCCCAACCTAGTAAAAGGGCATCTAGTTGTAGCACGCAATGTACTAGTGAATAGAAAAAGTGAATTTTTGTTCTTATCACTCTCTATATACTCTAAGTGTACCATCAACTGGCCAATACCCATGTCACTAATCAACATTTCTAACCTACCTTCTTTTGGTGAGTAGAGCCTAGAGACAAATAAACTTATTCTATTGCATATGTCATCTACTATATCGGAGTCATACCTCAATAGCTAAGTAAATCTCATACCATATTCTGCTACAGTCATGGAGCCCTACTCCAAATTCAAGAACTATATGGTCTTAGCTTTTTTTCTCTCTAAGAAAGAATGGCTCAAGAAGACCCCTTGAACTCTGCGCAAGACGAAGGGGAATCACCAACTGCTTGATTGTTCTTCCATTAGTCAACCTATAGTATGACTACATCCTTAATCTAATGGTATGTTAGACCAACACTATCAGTATCAAAAACTTTCATCACCTTACATAATCAATGAATCTCCTCAATAAAGTTTTTCGTATCCTCTCCCAACTTGGATCTATGAAATTCAAAAGGATTTGTTAGGAAAAATTCCTTAAATCTGAAAATACTAGCATCTAGGGTTATTGGTGGAACTACATGAGTTGGATGGAATTATTTAACTTAAAAATGCTGATGTTATTTGGATGAGGTTTAGGGTGGTGGATAGTGATTTATTTCCTTAATTGATAGACAAGTGCCCTGAGGATTAGTGATCAATGTAGAGGCATGATTTTAAACGTGTAAAGCATGATTTAGGGAGGGAAAAATAGATTTAAATTCTATAGGATGAGAAAGACATGAAATAAGGGAGAATTTTCCTAAACGATTCGTAGCCTATTCTTTATAAGTATGGCATGATTCATACCTATAAAGAAGACTCTACTAAAAACTGAATTTTAGACATTCCTAGAACTTTTGAACCTAGCACTTTGATAACAAGTTTGTCATACCTCGAGTCTACACCCAGGACGAGACATGGCACCCATAACCACTATGTGGCCCAAGTGTACCCTTGGATCTAACATGCTTTAAATATGATATAAATTCACTAAGATGAAAAGGTAACTAACCTAAACCTGTGACTGATATAAAGAAGTAATATCCAAGACTGATAAATATCACTAAATCCATCAAATACTCAAAGAGGAGATAAAACTCAATAAAATAAAGCAAATCTAGTAAATATTTCATTTCTAAGCACTTGTAAAATGTGACTAAAAGCTATACATGTCCGTAGTTCTATAATAATGGTATACTGTGTGAGAAGACACAGAGTCTTACTAGATTCCCAGCTAATGGGTGTACTATACCAAGCCAAAGGTGTAGGACCTGGTTTGTATGGATCCACTAACTGATACTGATTACTTATAGGCCAAATCCTACAGTGCAAGTGTAGTTTATGCGGTTAGGGTACACAGTATTAAACACACTTAGTGGTAGTACTATTTACAAAATTGAAACTACTGACTATTTAATACTGAAAACTGGTCATGACTATTAAAAGTACTAAGTTTAGTTTATCTGAACTGAGTCTTATAGTCATGAAAATATTTTGAGTTTGAAAGTCCTAAATTTGGAAACATGTCTATTTTTTTTGAAATAGGCTTAAATTATCATAAAGCCAATAAATTATGTATGCTAATCAATAACTTGGTTATTCATGAATTATACATGAAAACCATAGACTTACTATAGTAAAATTTCTATATCGTGAGTATATGCTTTTAGCCATGGAAAAGATATAATTATCATAAAAATGTATTTATAAATAATGAACATGCTAGAAAAATAAAGAGACATGATTATCACAATATAGGATTTATCCTAACTCCGAACTTCATAAATTAAAATGGAATACGTACAGTATTGAGCGCAAGGGTGAAAGGAAAACCCTTATTGAAGTCCTAATACCTAATTTGATTATTAGACTTGACTTTTTGGATGGAAACACCGAGTTCTTGTTCTTGAAGATAATGCTTTAGGTTGAGCCTGAGAAATCTTAATTGATATTTTTGTCTAAGTCTATGAGAGTCTATAAAGAATGAAGCATAAATGGTGTTCAGGGGGGGGGGGTACTTTAACCTCCTTTTTTTCAAAAGCTTATAACATCATGATATTATTTTAAAAAGGTTAGAGAAGGAACTGAATTGCCCCTGATATTTAGACTAAAAAAATATTGGGGAACCCCTTGACCCACCATGAGGACTATTCGTAGGATGAGTTGTAATCCTTGACCTTGATTTATAAATTTTTATCTAGCACCTCATGAGTGTTTAACACAAGTTGTGATATCTAGTACGACTTTTAAAATGGATCATGGGGTGGGGGTTTGGTTTGATGGACATCAAGCTCAGGTCCGACGAGTTAATAGAAAAAAATATGGTCCAAGATTTATAAGTCATACAATGACTTGTGGTACTAAGGTTGGATTTCAACTCCTAGAAGGACCTCACGGTTTGACAGTACAACTCGTGAGGTCTACCTCATGAGTCGTGGTTATAGTTTTGGGGACCTAGGAACACAATTTGATTTTTATGAGATAAGTCTTGGGTTTCAAGGAGCAAAACCTTGAAAATTATCCATAACTATATTCATACTAAAATAGTAGAGTTAGAGTGGAATCTGAAAATTTCCATGATCCATATTGAGGTCCATGCACTGTCAAATAAGTTGATGGATGTTGGAAACTACCGTTGTTTTGATTCCAGTAAGTTAAAAAATTTTCTCAAGTAGTTGATGGTGGATATTGACGGATCATTAAAAGAGTTTATGGCTCATCGACCTTGCCGTAGACTTGATATAGTGAGCAGTTGAAAATTTAGTAGAAGTTTATGGACCAAGATTTAGCGGTCTGTCAACTGAGATGACATCCTGTCAAACCCACTGTGGTACCTTTCCAGTAGTTAATAAATTTTAGGCCAACTTTTCATGGACCAGTTGATAATCCTTCAACCCCACATGGAGTTTCCCAATTCAATTTTTAACCCATTTTAAGGTCTTTTTTCACCTTTTTATTACTTATACGACATTTTATTAACCTTATTTTAAAGGGGTATAAATACCCAAAACCTTTATTTCCATTCGTTACATATATCAAAATTAGAGAAATATCATATCCTTTAAATCCTCTAAAGAACAGAGCTAGGGTTCATCAGCAAGGGTTCAAAACTAGCAAACCTTCAATAAATTTTAGTCAGTAATCTTTAGGACAGGTATGTAAGGACTTCAATGTGGGTTTCTTTCACCTTTGTGTCCATGTTCTCTCATCTTTAACTTTTGAAGTTATAAAGTAAGCAATCTTAGGGTTGATCCCAAGTATTTTATTAATGATGCAATTGTTCCTGCTAGCATGATTCTTGATGGTTGCAGTAAATATTGCATATTATTACATGATATTGCGTGCGTTTTGATATGTCATAATGAATTTAGGTCAAGTTCATGGTTTGTGAACCATGTAGTGGAGTTTTCATGTCTTATTCATATATTGTAGTAAAACCATAAAGTTTATAATTTTTTTCATTTGTACAAGGTCTAATCCTATTTCACAGTATCAGTCAGATTTTCATAAAAACATTTGATATTTTGGATTTATAAATATTTAAGCCTAGTTTAGAGTTATAAAATTTAAAAGAGGTTCTAGTAGCCTAAATTATAGGTCTAAATAGAGTGTTATGATTATGAAAAGAAAGAAGAATATTAGTGTTAATTAGACAATCCTTATGCCTAAAAGGCTAACTTGTGTTTTTACTTGGTCAGTTGGTCCTTAATATATGTTCCACTGGTCAAGAGTAAGAGTAGAGGTCAGTTTCAGTTTTGATAGTATTAGCGCCAAGTGGGTTCGGGAACGAGGCCCTATCCCATAAAATATGTGCCATGGTAGGATGCTATGGCCTAATTAGGCATTGGTCATGGCTTAGAGGATCCACTAGCCAGAAGTATGATTACCCTTTACCTAATAAGGTATTGGGAGCCTCTCTAGGATAGGGTTATATGTTGGACTCCGAGGTTGCTCGTCCCGTTTTATATATTGGTTGTAAAAACTCCCTTTGTTATCAGTCAGTATTATTGTGAAGGTTTTAACTCGGTGTTTATTTTTCTTGTTAAAACTAATAAGGTTGAGACATGTACTTGAGCTTTTACTTATACTCTTAGAAGTTGAAATTTTAATTAAAATTGCTAGTCTTGCATATTATTGCTTATTGATGTAGTAGCTCAAAGTCATACTTACTCATGAATTGGACAACTTATTTTTTTTATCTTTATTCTATCTTGAGTATGTATATGTATTGTTCATGTTGAATTCTTGAATACCATTAAATTTCACATACAGATGATTTCTATGCCTGCATTATTAATGAATTCAGATCTGGCTAGCCATCCCTGTGCACATGGTTGACCATAACTGTAGCTTTGTTCATCTTTGGTATGTCCTCATGGTGTAAGGACTAGTATTTTATGTCGGAGTTGATCTTTAATGGTAGAGATTGATATATTTAGTAGTTAAATTCAGTTTTCAACTTTATATTACAAGCTATCTCAAGACTTGTCGTAACAAGTTACTTATTTATCCTACTGTAGTGGCTTTCAGACATTATGTATTAGAGTGATATTTTAGATCTTGTATTTCCCTTTTATATTCATATCTTTTGATTCATCTGAGTTTTCCATGACTATACAAAAAATTATTTTCTTGCACTAATTGTGTTTGTGAGTAGATGTATGCTAGATCCTGGGGTACTTCCTGGCCGCTGCCAGTTTTGGATACCTTTTTGCTTTAAGAGTGGAGGATTGGGGCATGAAAAAATTGATATCAGAAAATAAGTTCAAGTGTCCTTGTATGTATAAAATCTATTATGTAAGTAGAGTTTTCCTTAGGGGTGTGAAACGCATCACAATTATATAGGAGAGTTTAGTGAATGTTTAAGAAAGTTTTCCTTTGTTTATGTCTTACTTCGCATTATAAAGTTTACCTTTAATTTTTTTTGACTAGTGCATTACACATTTTAGATCATGCCACCAGAACAATATTTGTTTGCAGCCATCCAACCTGTTAAGCCAGAAACCAAGCTCATCCATATTAGCTCCTCCAGTTCTAGTTCCCCAGTTTCTGAGCCTTAGTCAGATTATATCACCATAGCTGAATCCAATAATGTAATTCAATTTGTATGCCAGATTTTCACTTCTCAGGAACAACAACAAATGACATCCCTAGCAGTCCATCCAACCACTTCTAACACTAGTGTTGTCAGAGTGAGGGAGTTCTCTGCATGATCTTTCTGGAGTTTCATGGTTCAATATTAAGAGAGGATTCAGAGAACTTCATAGAGGAGGTTCTACTGGTATTTGATTTTATGAGGGTAGTGGATGTTACAGGGTGGACCTTCCTTTATATTAACTTGAGAATGATGCTAGGACATGGGAAGATTAGTGGAGAAATAACAAGGTAATACGTGCATCCCCTCCTTCATGGGACAAGTTCAAGGAGGAATTTTTAGGTTGTTTCTTTCCAAGACAGAATAGGGAGGTGAAGGCTTGCAAACTTTGAAATTTTGAACAAGACTCCATATTTATTCCTGAGTATGTAATGATATTTATCTAGGTGTCCAGGTGTACACCAAAGATGGTTGCAGACATACGTGAATGAATGAGTATGTTTATTTCTAGTCTCTCCCCTTATTTACTGAAGGAAAAGAAAGCAAACATGCTTAACAATAATATGATATTGGCCTTCTAGTGGTATACTTGGATCAAACTGAAGGAGATAATGCAAATTTTAGAGAAATTTACAAAATTAAGAAGGCCAGGACTGTCTAATCAGAGTTTAACCAACCAAAGTCTTTTGGAGGGCATAAGTCACAGTAGCAGAAATAGAGTTTCGGGGCTCCAGTCCCATCTTTTGCTAGTTCCCCTTCACAGAATTTCAGATCTCAAGGACAGAGCAACAAGTTCATTTTATGAGGATAGTGTTGTAGGGGGAGCACTCACCTTACTTGCGAAAAGTGCGATAAGATCCACTCAGGTTGTTGTAGATAGGAAAAAGGGTTTTTTTGGATGTGATCAGGTTGTTCAAAAGCTTTAGGATTGTCCTTCAAGAAGTTGTTTTGGGTGTGGCAAGACAAACCACAAACTAAGATATTTTCCTATAGCTAGATAGGTAGGTGGCCACTTCTTCTGCAATAGTACCAACCGCCCACCCACCGCACCAGGTCACATATTGTAGTAGTGGTGGAACCCAACATCAGAACTAGCTATGCATATTTAGCTCCAAACAGGATCAAGAGTAGTCACCGAATAGAGTTACGGGTATGTTGAGAGTTTATGATATTGATTTTTATTTCTTGTTAGATCTTGAAGATGCCCTATCCATTGTTTCCCCTTTTATGTCTATCTAGTTCAAAGTCAGTCTTAAGAGTTATTTTGATCCTTTCTCTGTCTCTACGTGTAATGAACATTAAGGATATTTTCGTGATTTAGGCAATTTTTGGTGTGTTTAAAGCGTTCTTATAACTGTTTCAAGTCATTTGTGACTTGTTGGGATTTGAAGGTTGGTTCCCTAGAATTTTTAAAGCTTAATTATGTATATTTATATCTTCTTAAGGGATTACTTAGCTTATATGATTACAGATGGCCTTTTCATCGGTTCTGTTGAGTCTAGAAAGATTTGATTTATGGATGATCAAAATCAAATTCTATTTCCACTCTAAGCCTCAATTATGAAAAAATTAGGTTGGCTGGGCTGGGAAACATCACAATTGTGGAGGTTGAGGGCAGAAATTGCAGAGACCAGTGAATAACTCATCGTAATCACGGAGGAGGCACACCTCTTGACAACCTTATATAATTTCTTTCTTCATCATTTTGATGAGCAACCTTCATTTTCTATCAAATTGTTTGATCCTACAAGCTTAAATCAGTAATAGTAAGGAGATTAATTGAATTTTGACTATTTAGAATCATATTTAGTGGTTTTACGATCAATTCTACTGGGTAATTCATTAATTTTTTCTATTGTAATAAAGTTTTCAATATTACATAAAGTTTCCAGGTTTTTTTCTTTATTTTTTACCGTTTGTTTGTGCCTTATTTTGTACAATATGATGTATGAGATATGCTCTACATGTTGGTATAAATATTTTATTTTCCAAGCTATTAGGGTTTACAAATTGATTTTTAATTTGAATTCTGACCTTACTATTTATATAGCAATATGAGTCTCATTTTACTCCTCTTGATTTATGGATTACTTTTTTTCTAGATTTGTGTTGTGCCGAGCTCGTTTGTCATTCTAAGCTTCTTCCAGCATGACTTTTGAGGTTTTCGCTGGTGCTAGGTAGGCTACAGTATACTTTATTCAGAATGAGTATTAGTATCTTATATGTATTGTAAAGTCCCAGCTCGGGGATGGAAATACTATTTGGAGTCCCATTATGTTTATTCTTTTGGCCTGTGGCCTACTTAGATGGCTTGTGACTTAAAACTTAACTTGGGCTATGTTTCCCTACCGGCGTGTTTGAAGCTAACTCTAGAACATAAAATGGTCAGGGAAGGAGTATAAACTTTGGTTAGTGTTATTTATATGTTGAATCTGGAACGTGGACTGGTTGGGAGGGGATTATACTAGTGGTTAGAGCTTAGTAGCTATTTCCTAGTTTAGGTTGGTGTCTTTAGAGTTGGTCTATGTAGGCTAATTATTTTGTTCTATACTTGACATGTTGCGTATGGTTAGAATGTGTGTGGTCACTTGGCTATAGATAGATGGATATGACTTTTCTAGATAGTTAGAAGCCCTGTACCCTAGCCCAGTGCATGCATGAGAGTGAGTTGTATTGGACTGAGCTATGGTAGCTCCATTTTTCCCCTGTATGGGTATGTACTTCACCCTTAACGGGTTCCCTTTGGGAAATTATGGCATCTTTGGTGCGATTACTCATGGCTTGGGACTGTAGTTGGGCTAGGAGAGGATTTACCTCTTTGCTAGAGCTTGACTTCCATCCTATAGATTCTATTTAGCAACCTTAGACTAGTTTAGCATATTGATTGATTTTGTATAGAGAGCACGTATTAGATGTTTTGAAAGGTAACTTGAATTTGATAGAGTAATAACTGAAAACTAATTTATTAAATAATTATATCTTCCACGACTGCACACATGAGAAGTATAGAGGCATTTCGTCAGACCATTTGAACATATTTTCTCACTATTACTGTGAATTCTGGATATTGACTAGATGGAAAAAAATAGGTTTTACTTAGATTTGTATTTTGCCTACATGGATGGACTTGAGTTTTCCACTGAGATATGATTACGGTCTGAGCTTAAGTTTTTGAATTTTTACCTTGATAACTATGCAGTAGTTGGATTTTTATGAGGATTTTTTATGTGCGATTAGATCCCTCTATGGACCCTTTGACCACAGGTGGCTATGCTTGAGATATTGTTGCTAGGTATGAGCTACAACTGGGGAGAGGGGTATACTGGAGTAGGAAGGGTAAGTATACGGGGAATCTTTTGTTGTTATGCTCATGCATATTTTTTGTACCTGGGAGGGTGACCCTTTTACATTGTCCCAATTTGCTTGGTTGCACTCCTCTAGGCTTACGGGGGAAGTCCCGTTGGATCACTTATGTGCTTAAGTGTTGGTTTCCAGCTAGGTTTTGTGGCTACT
>JBDJHY010223051.1:0-11171 GCA_039654485.1 Withania somnifera | reverse complement strand
CGGAGCTATATTAGAGCCATACGATAAGGTGCAACAGAAATGGGCCTAGTGCTCGACTCAACCTTTATAGCAAAATCGAAAACATGCTCGGGTGGGAGGCTAGGTAACTCATCAGGGAACTCTCTAACAACGGACACATACTCAGTGGAAGGAGGATAAAAACCAATATCATGAACATAATCTACGTAAGCAGTAACCCTTGGCTACAAATTTGCCAGTATGTATACTGGAAACTCCTAGCACTGAAGACTGGATAATAGAGCCCTGCCACACTATAAGACACTCCAAGCATAGATAAGGTCACGTCTTGAAAAAACAACCCAGGAACACATGATGGGGGGATAACCAATCCACTCCCAGACTCACATCAAAATCAACCATGTCTAGAGCCACAAGATCATCTCGAGTGTCCAACCCCCATGCAGTCATAATACAAGCTTGTTAAATCCGATCAACTATAATAGGCTTAGCTGTGGGAAAAGCCACACTCACGGGCATAAGTAAAGGATTGCATTCAACACCCAAATGACACACAAAGTACACAGGCACAAAAGAGTATGTAAAACTAAGGTCAAACAATACCAAGGTTGGCTGGTGGAAATTACATACCCATAACCACTGCATCTATAGTCTTAGCTCGAGCTCTATTAGGTAACACATAAAAATAACAGTGCCTAGCACCTTGTCAACATCTGCCTCTATCCCCTCCACTACTCCTCTGTCCCCTACTATCACTACCTCGTGCCACTAACTGACTGCCTCTAGCTAGTGGAGGTACTGCCTGTAAAGGTTCTATGGCCTAAACTACGAACCGAATGGCTCGTTGTTGTGGACACTCTCTAGGATAGTGACCTAGTTTACCAGACCCATAGAAACCATGGCCTCTTCCCCAACCTAAACTACTAACTAAGCCACCCCATCAACCATGACCCTAAATCTCAGTAGATGTGCCCCTAACAAGCTGGCTACTATGATCACTGCTAGATGATGGAAAAAAGGCCTGAACTGGACTACTGGGTGCCCCTAATACCTCTATTATGGTTGCAAATACTGAGGTGCACGTCTTTTATACCATTCCCCACAGGACCGTGACTCATTGAAATTGCTTTATCGGCGCTCTCTTGTTGTTTCCCTCCTAGGCCAAGAGATGATTTCTCTCCATGCTACGGGTGTGATCAACCACTACAAATAATGGGCTGCCCTATTCAAGTAATAACTTAACATATTTCTATAACTCTTGTCTTAATTTAACTACTTATCAGCAAACTAGCTTAGAATCTATCGGCATAATAGCAACCCCATGCCTCGAAAACTGTGTGAATCGAGCTTCATACTTGGAACCTGTCATCAATCCCTGTTGAAAGTTGGAAAATAGATCTTTGAGTTCCTCGCGAATGATTCGATGAACATACTGAGCTATAAAATCCATTAAAAATTGATCCCATGCCATAGGTGCAGAACCTGTTGGTCCATTCTCTCTGTATGACCTCCATCAGGCCTTAGACTGACTTCTAATTGATATCCAATGAAATTGAATCCATGTGTCTCCCTTAAGAACAAAGTATTCAGCCTCTCCTTACACTCCGTAATGAACTCATAAGGGTCTTGTTTGGAATCAGCAGAAAATATCGGAGGGCCCATACGCATAAAATGATCGTGCATCTTCTGGTCATAAAAATTCATAATAGAGACGGTAGGCTGAGGCTGGGCTGGTCACTGAATTGGCGGTATCTCTAGAATAGGCTATGGAGGAGGGACTATGGATGCCACTGGCACCAGCTGAATAGGAGGGTTAGGGTACCCCGTGCCAAACCTCATCACTAGGTGTTCTACAAAACACGATAATCATTTCTACCACATATCCCTAAGTCTATCATTTGAAGGTGATTGTAACTGCATGGGGGTAGCTCTGTGGGTGCAGACTCATCCCACTCAATATATCCCAACCTTCCAATGGGCTATGGCTCTACCCCAGCCTTTAACTGGAGCTCTTTATGGAGGCCGAGAGCCTTATCCCCTCTAGGTGCTGACCGCTTATGAACCATTATCAGAGGAATATAACCAAGATAAGTAACTAATAAACTAGTGGAAATCTCGCATGAAAGAGTCAATGAGAATTAATACGATAGAAGATACTTTTAGCCTCCTAAAATAAGATACGAACATCTACGTACCTATCCCTAAGAGTCTACCAGACTCCTACTCTGACACCCAAGTACCTAGAGCTCTGATACCACTCTGTCACAACCCAATTTTGAGTTATAATGATGTATACATCTCTCCTGCAGATAAGCCTAACCCTGGCCCAAAGCAAGTAGTGATGGTCCAGTAGAAAGAATCCAAAGGAAACCAAAAGAAGTAAATGAAAATGATAAGTACAAAAGCACACGAAAGGAACACATCTAGCATAACTCCTAATACCTTGCATTATGGTTGTAGAGCATCTATATACATAGGGGTACGAAATACAATCCACAATAAGGAAAAACAATAGAAATGGCTACCCAACCTCCAAGTGGAAAAGTTGTAGAAACATAAGGAAGATCGCCTAGCATGAATTCCAACTGCTTACTATATCGACCAAACAATGCCAAGCTACCTCGCACTATTATCCATTCGAATGACTCGTATGCAAAAGTATAGCATGAGCACCAAAACAATGGGTACCCAATAGGCAACATAGGCCAACCAAAAAAAATAATGCTAGGTAATGTAAAGAGTGACTACATCAAATATGACATGTAGTGTACTGCAAAACAAGATAACTATAGTAGTAGCTAATAAGTGATGTGGAGGATCAGCTTTGTGCTCAGCAAAATGATGTTTCATGTCTTGTGGATCCATATTGAATAAGACATATATCCATGACTATGTTCATTTATCAAATTAAATTATTCATTTCTATATTAGTTTCTTACACTCATGACTCATGTTGTTTCAAATCCTTCTTGATGGTTAAATTCAATCTATAGTAAGAATATAATCGCTCTATTCAAAAGAAATAAATTCAGATATGTTCCTTCTAGTCGAGAACTTCATCTAAGGTAATAAGTCTATTTTATAAAAAGTCATAGAAGTTTATATGTTTAAGTTCATTATCTAATAGTTTTATGAACATGTTCATGCCAAGAATGCTCAAGTACGATTCTAACTCATAGCATGAATCACTTCAGCTTATGTTCTAAATTGAAAATGTTGATAGATAAGTTAAGAATCATTCCATTCATACTCTTACTCTATCTTTAGCCATCATTCAAGGACAAATGACCCCAAGGGAGAGATATTATAACACCCTTGGATTTTCAGGTTAAGACTTGGATCATTCTATGTATGTGATTATCCAATGAGTTCTTAGATGAACCTAGATATTAATGTTTTTACCAAGTGCATTTTGATTGTTGGAGGTTCTTTAGGGTCATAAGGAACCCCTAGCACTAAGTTAAATTCAAAACTTTTCTACCAGCTAAGCTTGCACATAAGTTCAATCATGGGTCAACTTTAAATAATCATATACCCCAAATTATAAAGAACCATAACCTATCAAATTAAATATCTTTGAGTATAATTTTCAACTCAAAAAGTTGTGCATTAATACAAGTTCTGAGTAAAAAGCTATGATCCTTTTAGTGAAGCAGCATTTTCTTTCCCGATATATGGCCAGGAAATGCGGCTGCATTTGACTATATAGGGTCCATATTTCCAAAAAGTTTCATCCCTAATATGCGAACCCATATGAATCCAAATATGGTCTTTATAAGTTCAACGGGGAGGTTTTATTTTTGGTTTTGCGCAGCTTTTCCCCACAACTTTTTTCTATTATTCTCAACCCCCAAACTAGTTTTCTTACCTTTCCTCATCCTCCTACATCAAAGTGAGCCTCTTCTTTAAATTCTATGCAATTCCCATTGATCTAATTCATAATATTTATTTTATAACAAGATTCCATCCTATAATTTAAGGATTTTCAAGAAAGTAAATTAAGATTTTCAAGAAATCAAATCTTGAAACTCCAACCTTCAAATTACGGCTTTTCTCAAGTTCTTCTCAATGAATCCTTCCTTAAAGTTCAAGAACTCAAGTCTCCACCCAAATTCATTCACAAAACCTATGATGATCAGGCATGTGGGTATTCAATGTTGATTTCCTTTCATCCTTATGCCCAAAACTACGATTTTTAGTTTCAATTCCTAACTTCATAAACTAGGGTTTTTCCCCATTTATGATCTTGAGGTTATGTTTTAATTCCCCATGATATGTCTAATTTTATGAACAGGTTGTATTAACTATTAGTGATTTTTCATTGTTATATTATAGTATTCAAGTTATTCTCAAAGTTCATCCATGATTACATGGTTACACATGAGCATTACAAGTTTATGATCAAGCTATGCATAAGGTATAATTTTTTGGGGATATAAATAGCGTTCATGAATATGATTTGATCTTATGATAACCGTCATGATTTTCTATGGACTGACTAGTTCTTACATGTTACAGACTTGGTATTTTATTAATATTCTTGAAATAGTATATGCATCATGAACAAGCGTTGATACATCAGTTATGTTATGTATATTTGGGAGGGTTATTTAGTATTGAGCGAACATTGAGTCATGTCACCTATTATCTTTGAGGATGACACCCCCAATATCCTAAAACTATCTTTTCTAGCATAGGTACGAACCCAAGAGGCCTTTGCCGAAGTGGTTAGTCCAAGAGGCTATTTAATGAATTTATTAACATGACTATGAAATAGTTGTAGATGTGGTGAGTTAGAATCCTCTTTTTCAGTGTTGGGTCTAGCACACTGAACTCCATGTTTCTCACATGGTTTTTAATAACGGTTAAGAGAAACTCCCACCCATGTCCACCTATATGCAGTTTTTAATAAAGTTACATTATGCATGACTCATACTAGTTTACTTGAAATATGTTTATTTTCAGCATTATGCATTTATATAGTTTGCATTATGTTCATGATAAAAAAGGTGAGTCAATGCATATTAGTTTTCACAATATAGTTACATGTACAGTGTTGTCTCTTTAGTTCAGCATGCATGTTTACATACCAATACATTCAAAGTACCAGCACATACTCTATGCTTGCAGTGTTTGATAATGTAGATGCAAGTATTTCTCTCAGTTCCATGGATAGTAAGCGCAAGAAGATTCTAGACAATGATTGGTATACTTTATTCATTCGAGAATGATCATTTTATTTAAGTTCCTTTATTTTAGATTTATACTCACTTCCAGTTTCTAGTGTTTAAAATTTACTGGGTTTGTCCTTGCAACTCATCTGTTATGAGTAGAGGTTTCGTAGTTAGATGGTCAGTTAACTCGTTATGGTCAGTTGTGTGCAACTCTATTTGTCCAATACTAAAGTTTTTTTTCTATTTAATTCATGAAGAAATCAGCCCATATTTTACTTTTCATATTATCTTTCAAGTATTATGTTTTATGACTTATGCCAAGCCAAGGGTTAACATGGGTCACTCATGGGTCAAAGTACCATGTTACGTTTAGGGGGTAGGTTAGGGGTGACAGTTAAGTAAAATAAAATAATACCAAAAAAACCTTATTCCACTTAGCCGTAAGAGAGGAAAACACACCAATTTCTATTGCAAAAATCAATGTATTCTTCTATATCCCATAAGTTTCCAAGTTAGATAGCTCACTAGGGACTATGAGATTAAAAATTATTAAAGAAGTTTAAATAACAGGTTTTTAGGTTTATAAATACTATATATACATCTAGAAAATCGAGAAAAAATAACACAAAAAGAGGCCTGGACTGACTAAGTTGCATTCTCCTAGGTCAAACGGTGGTTTATCATGTAGTAAAGTTACTAGCAGATGTAATCCAGGAGGGGCGGTAGTCCGCCACTCGGTCGTCTTTCCTCCCAAAAGTATTCTTCATTCAGGCAATCATTCTCCGATCACAGTTGTCCACCACTTGGTCTGGAGGTCCCCACTAGGCTGTCACTCCTTTAGAAGTTCACTTTTCACATGCTTTTGTCCCTTTTTTGCAAGTTCAGCTCTCATAAGTGTCGTTTTGACTCTATCCCTCCTTTAAATTCAAAAAAATTAACATTAAAACTAAAAATTTTGGCATTGAGGACTTTCTTTTTCTCACTAAATTATACTAAATGAGTGGAAAAATGTGCACTCATCAACACCCCCAATGTAAACTTTTGCTCATCCTTGAGCAAATCAACACACACAACACAAGACATAGCCTAAATATGGTACCTTTAAGGAATTCACACACATGCATTATTTTTTATAATAATTTATGCTCTTATGTGATCAAAACCAATTGGTGCAAAGTTTCATGTTCACGCTCGACTCATGAGCTATAAGTTTCAACCTTTGACTACAAGTTACCAAATCATGCACAGGCTCATAGATGCTAATCAACTTCTATCAATCCACGCAAGAGCTAAGTTTGAGTTCCCTCACACAAAAAAGAATCGCTATGCCTTCATGCTATGAGTAAAAACATGAGACAATAGAGAAACTCTCGCTCTCTCAAAGAAAAATTACTTGCACGAATACCATATGATTGCCTATATTTTTCCTTGCCTCATACTTAGCTAACAATTCATGGAGATCTCAAAGGAATTTTCTTGGCTTATAATGTAGTCTAAGGGTAGGGTAGGATAGTATTTTCCTTTAGTGACTTTACAACCTCAAAGCACTAATAAGAATCTTTCTTAACCGTCATTTGATAACCAACTTTCCATTTCATCCATCTCATGGACCATGCATTTACCTTATGCACATGCTACCTTCCCTCTCTCACTATGCTAGAAATTTCTATTCACAAGTAAAGATGATAATATTTTTGAATTTTCTTTCTTATTCTCTTTTCTTTTTATATAAGCAACCAAGACCAACACACTTGAAAGAAGGAATTTTACACCCATACCTTTGAAATATTTCTCTTTGGCTAGTCCCACCTTTTCAACACACTTAAGCTTTTTGCCTAAGTTACATTGATGACTCATCTAAGTGCATCAAGGTGGACTTGGTTAAAAAGAGATCTTTGGAGAAGTGGATCATGGCTTGAAATACGATTACCAAAAAGTGTCGAAGGCTCAAACTAGGAAAAAAGCAAGGTAACTTAACTCACTATTTACAAGGTTATAGGAAGGTTTACTCTCGACAAATGACCTAAGGTAATATCTAGTTATTACCAGATCAATGCTTAGAAAGTTCTAGCTAGAAATCATGTTATGCAAACTAATCAAACCTCTCCTCACATGGCACTCAATTCACATTCTCTGAAACATTTGCAACCCATCATGGCAAGACAAATTTATTAAACATATCTTGGAAAATAAATAGATAGTTAGAGCTAGATTCTAACTATAACAAAAGGAACACTCAACAAAGACCACTTTCCCAAATTAAATTTTCAAAGAGAAAAGGTCATCTTTACATTTTGAAAAATGATGGGTCCTCTTAAAATGCATTTCTTACAAACTCAACCAAAGAGGAAGCTTCATATGATGCATGATTCAATGGAAGTACCACCCAAGGCTATCCTATGTTACAAGTGAGAATCTACCACAAAGTTTATTCAAAAAGGAAAAATAATAAAAATAACAGATAAAAGAAAAGTGACACCTAAATAGCAATAAGACACATCATTAAGTATCCAAATATATGTATATATACCAAATGAAAAGTAGCAAAATCATCCAAACCAAATCATAACTTATAAAGAGCATATAAAATCAACTACCCCACCTATAGTAATATGAAACATTCTACTAAATGAAAAGACTAAAAGAAAGAGACAAGGATAAAATATAGAGGGGGGCCCTAAGTGAGTTAGAATAGAGGGTGGGCATCTGGTCCCGGAGCAATGAATATTTCATGAGCATCCTCATAAGTCTTGGACCTACTGCCTATTATTTGATAGGTGTCATACAGCGACTGTGCCAGTCCCACAGCTAACATGGTCTAATCCAAATCCTCAAGGCCTGAAAAGACATCTGGATATGGCACTCTAGCTCTAGAAATCCTCTAGAATCGCTCATAACGCTGCTGAAAGATGTTGGACATAAAACTGGGACCTGTAGAAGGTGGCCTTAAAAACATACTCCCAAAATCAAACGATCTACATCAAACCTCAAATTTTCTACACCAACTTGCATCCTCTACCAATCAACTAAGATTATCCCAAAACTCTATTATTTTTTACCCTCTTAGACCGAAACTCCTAAATTATCTAAGCATTTCCAATATCATGCTAGTGTAGCCTTGTGCCCTACATCCCCTCTATGAATGGGAACATTACAGCATCAGTGTTTTCCTAAAGCCTCGTAGAGAAGTTGTCCTGTAATTAGGAAGATCTCTAATCTATCATATATGCCATATAACCAATCCTAGAGAGGTTGACTTGAGTTAGCATGGGTATAAAAGAGACTGCCAATATTGAGGGTCTAGGAATCATGGTATGAAGAGGAGGTGGCCTCATTTCATACCCAGGTGCCTCTGAATCGAAAGTCCATACACTAACCGGTGTAGGTTCCATCTCTTTGTTCTCATAACGTAGGTCTCTCATCTGAATATTCTAACCAAATGGGTACATATGTGGTTTCGCTCTCTCACCTTTATACTCAGACTCTTCCACTTAGCATCAATTGTACATTTAGCATTGAACTCAAAATTAGTGGTCCTATGGACTAGGTTTCCAACTCTCCTGCATAACTCAGTGATCAAATAAGAAAAACCCAAGTAAATATTCATGAGAAATATTTGAGTCTGGATTACTTGGACCACATCCACCACTTCTTGAGAAATACCTTACTAAGAAGCACCACTTTGTGATGATAATTTACTGAATCATTTAGTGATGGCATTAAAGTTTCACTAATAAAGCTCATCCTACACCTTTCCAACCTATGTATGTTGGTCTTCTTAATCTAAAAGCTTGTTGTAAGCCATAGAGGTAAAGTATCACTCATCCATGATGATAACCATCCTCTCATCTAATCCCATCGAATGTTAAACCTTTCCTCAAAAAAGTACCCCCTAAAGTGTGTCATTTGTAACGCATTATGTATATCCGACAAGCTACAAGAATCTCTAACACCTTAAACCATCATGCGGTTAGGGATACATAGGGGATCAACTTTTCCTTTTTAATGGGGAATGTTGTGGTATAGGCTTCATAGAACTTAAATACCCAAGCTTGAATGTAATCAGGTTGGGGCTCTATGTACCTTTCAAAACAATAATTGGCAAGCCATCAAGATATGTGGAAATTTTCCTTGGAGCCCTTCAATTTCCAATCTCTTCTCCTCAATAATTATTTTTTGCCCATGTATTTTTAACCTATTTAATCTTTTTTTGGCCTTGTATCATGACCCAATTTCTCAGATCATAATGGCACCTACTATACCACCAGTATGAGAACACACCCTGTAGTCCGAAGTGGAGGACTACTATATCAAAAGAGGAAAGCACAAGTACAATAACAATATATAAATGAAAGAGAAAATATAAAGAATCAACAATTCTTTAAACCCGGTATTAGTGTAATACAAAACTTCTAAGTACAGAACATGGAATCAAATGTCTAAGACAAATGTATCTCCGAAAATACTTGGAGATCAATCTAATACTGAAGAGAAGAAGGAAAAGTTGGATGCCAAGCCCACCCAGAGTCTCTGAAAAACAATAGAGTATGCACGAACAGCAGTATGAATCAAGGTTAGGAACCTATACTCGGATCTACACATGGCAAGTGTAATATGAGTACAAGTAGTTGAAAAAACCCATACCCAATATACTTCGAGGGCCCACTGGGCACATAATAATAAGAAAAACAGTAAATAATGTAAGACAATAATTAGGTTCATGGAAGGAAAAAGTAAATTACGGAAGCTAGCTACTCAGATAAGAATCTAGTAACAAGTAGAATATGTCATCCCTAGTGAATCACATAACAAAATTTCAAGAAATGAAAGAGACATACCGGGGATCCTTGCAACAGTATATGTTAATAATATCAATAATTAATCAAGATTCAAAAAGAAGACCGAAAGAGAACATGAACTGTATACCGATAACCTCAAATAAGATAGGAAATACTGATAAGATAATACAACACACAATAACCCACGTAATCAAAACTATCCAATAATCAACAATATCAATGGAGCAGTAGTAACAGTAATGTAATAAGCATATAAATAATGTGAAGACCCCTATAAGGAATGCAACATACAAAACAAACACGCTCACCCATTGGCCTTCCGTATGATCAGGGGCAAACTGAGAAAACAAGTGCAGAAAAGTAAATACACAGCATAAAGTAACCGGTCTCTACCGTCATCATATATCCTCACATCATATACTATAAGCCTCAAGGGTATCAAATATGGAATTCAATGCCTCATATATCACAAGAGTCTCAGCAAGTCGTAATATCAACAAGTCCTGGCATCCCACGCCTCCAAAAGATGTAATATCGGCAGATTATGGTGTCCCACACCTCAAAAGCCATAATATCGGAAGGTTATGCCGTTCTATGCCTTAAAAGTTATACTACTTCCAAGTTATGGAGTCCCACGCCTCAATGTCATATATCATCAAAGTCCTTAAGGGAACTGTATCAAAATCCTCCTAAATCAGTACATGTGTTAGTATCAAAAAGTTATACTTACTTTCGTACAATGACAGACACAAGTGTCAATGGTTGTACTGACTTTCGAATGAAGTTGGTCTCAAGTCCCAACATTAGTTAGTCAAATGATATTTTTCCATTGCCAGGGTGCAAGCCTGGGCTAAAATAAGTAGAAAAGTAGTACCGGGTGCTCGGAACACTGTCGAGTCTAAAATAGTTAAAAAGTCATTTACTTAGATTATTATTAGAATATTCCAACGTATTAGTTTATATCATTATCCGTCATCAATACTAAAATCAGTGTCTAGCCTTCATGGCTCAATAATCATGTAGTGAAACTTGTCCAGGCCCATGAACTCTCAATAGAGCCAATGGCCCAACCTCTCGTATTTTGCATGCACAGCATATCAGCAAGTATGTATACATGAAATGACAACTACCCATGCCCTGCACAGGTATCACTGGGCAAATTCTAAGTCATAGGCACTAGATGCCGAAATAGATAGAGAATGAGGAATGGACAATAGAA
>JBDJHY010223042.1:0-11171 GCA_039654485.1 Withania somnifera | reverse complement strand
CATTCAACACGTATTAAAAATAAAAATAAAAAGAAATAAAATCTAACCTACACTAAAAGACTTAACAAAAACATAAACGCATAAAAGAACATATTCACACTTCAAGTCAAAATAATTGACTCTAATTCCCGAACTAACTCAATATGCCAAATTGTTCCCCGGCAACGGCACCATTTTGATAACGCTCAAGTACACCTTTGAAACCAATCAAACTGGGTACGCGGTCGTTGACAAGTATAATTACCCAATAGAGTCGGGGTCGTATCCATAAGGAACAATATGAAGGCAATCCAGTATGAACTAAAAACCAAAGCACAACTATTCGGACTCAAATGGTCTAACATGGAATGGGGGGTTTATAATTATAAGGATGGTGTTCTAATCTACAAGTAAACTATAAGTGAAGATTTGACTAAAGATTTCACAAACAAAGTCAAGAGCAGACAACACTAAGGTGATTAGTTCTATCAATGATTCATTATAATAAACTAAATACTAAAGAAATTTTATATGGGTTTAAAGATTAGCTTTTGAGTTCCAATTAGCTTCTCTCGAATGCTAATTAACGTGATTCACTAGCTTCTCTCGAATGCTAATTAACCTTGCTTCGCTTGTTCTCTCGAATCAAGCTAAGAACATTCACAACAACTCAATTTGGCTACAATAGGATTTTCACTATCTCTATTTCAAATCTGTTAATGAGGAAAACTCTCATTTCATGCTAAATCAAAGTTTTAAATCCTATCTAGCTTTCTCAAGTCTAGCAAGGATAAATGGACATTACTTAGGGTTAGCTATTCCCTTTGGCGTACAATAAACTCACAATGATTTAGAACTATAAAATCCAATACAAATCAGCAAGTAAATAATTTATATAAAAGCAATAGATAAAACCAACAACCCACAATCTTTAATAAATATAGAAATATCTCTATATTCAATATTCATACAAGAAAGACTAACTACACACTGAGAATATTCAAAACAAACCAAGGGGAGAAGAAATGGGTACAAATATGCCAATGGTGTCATCCAAATCTGCACCCAAATGTGTAGTCGCGGTGTGGTGCACCTTTCTTGAGGTGTGAAGAAGCCTAAGACCAAATCCGCTCTTCTAGGTATGTCTCTATGCCCGTCTCTCTGATACGGTATCATGTGTTATACCAATGAAGTTGAAAAAATATCACTTTAAGCCTCAAATGTCCGTTACTGCGATCAACTTACGTTACCACCGTTTGGAACGACGGACCGCCATTGGACTGCTGTTTCATGCAGTGTTTGAACCAAGACTGGAGGGGACGGCGGCTGACCGCAATTTGGGTTGGCGGTCTGCCGTCTTGGGCAGTTTGTCTGCCATCTTCTCCAGTGTTCTCATTTTCTTTTTTTCCTTTGTCCACTGCCTTAAAGACGCTTTATTTCTTCTAATTCATCGTTTCAACTTCGTTTGCTTGTTCATTCCAAAATATATGCATTTAATCAAATACTCACCAAACGAACGTTAGAAATGGACATAATGATGATGAAAACACGCAATTTAACTATGCATTTGGATATGATATGCGGTGTTTTGACCACTCATCAGCCAACACTCCACTCCAAAAAGTATAGTATGTTTAAGTACCACCTTTAAGAACATTTATTTAAGTTTTGGTGGCATTTTATTATTGCACAAGACTCTGCACCAATATGAAAAGTAACATCCTCCACAAATCTCCCCATTTCATTAGATAATTGATCCAAGATACTAAAAACGTTTTCTCTTTTTGATGACGGGAATATCTAGTCTAACTTTCAAGTCCACCAAATGTTTTCCATTATTGGATTAAACTTTCTCTTCTAGTATAAATTGATACACCTTTCTTTAGGTATCAAATTGTAACACTTCTTTTGTAGAAATTCTCTTAATTTTTATATTAAAAATCTATTAATTAACTAATTTTCTCTTTCTATCATTAAATTATTTTAATTAAATAAAAATGATAATATTATGCTATACAAATTCTTTAAGAATGAAAAGTAATTCCTTTTCCCCTTGTCTTTCCTATGTCAGTAATGTATAAAAAAATACCAATTCCCAGCTAAATTAGTGAACATATTCAAACAAAAATCTAAAATAGATACTGATGGATTCTTAAACTCATGATACTATAATTATTGATGAATTCTTATCCGTACTGACATTGCTATAATATATGGATATTGAAGATGTGAAAATAAGGGTCGAGTTCCATACTAATATTTCTATGATATATAGCTAACGATAATGTGAAAGAAAGATTCGAGGTCCATATCGATACTTCTAACATACAAGGATATTTGTGACGTGAAAGCAAGGGTCGATACCGGTACAACATTGTTATAGTATGAGGATAATGATGACATAAAACCAAGGACTGAAGTTCGTATTAGCATTTCTCTAATATAATACAAAAGGGAGTTTTACTCATTTTCTCCTATCTTTTCTAGCCAATTTGAGCACCTAAAATTATTATTTGACCCATATATGTAATGACCCTTGTAATCATTCCTATGTGATGCATGTTTTCATACATTTTAGTGTGACTTTCTGAGATCTGGTGGGATTGGTAGTTCAGCATCCTAGTGGATTAGTCATGAATTATCTCATTTTCCCAATTTTAGAGCTCTAACTTAGGTACTATTGACTTCAGTCAACATTCCTTCAAGACAAGATCAGAATAAAATTCTAACATTTTTGTTAGCTCTAGAATGTGGATTTAGGTCTAGATAGACCATTGGTTTAGTTCTAGGAGCTATCAGTGCTAATTTATCTAATTTGAATAGATACTAGTATGCAGTAGTTGAATATTTGACTTTCATAAACATTCAATGACTGGAGTGTCTGATTAGAAATAAGAATTCAGGTGCATCAAACATTGGTCTATCAATCATATGCACCAGCAGTGCCTGCTCTATCTGTGGCTTTGTCAATCCCTTCACATCCGCATATGTTTCACTATGGTTAAAAGGCACCAGGTCAATCTTTGAAAATGAGTCCTCTAAGATTTGTTGCTGCTCTGGGTGAGGACCCAATGGATTTAATTGATAGGTGTTAGGAGGGGTTTCATAAATCAGCTTGTTGGAGACCCACAGTTTTGATTTTACCATTTATTAGATGAGTGGCGTCGCTAAGTAGAGGTGGAGGTCTTATTCTTCGACTAGGTTAGCTCATTCTACTTCTATTACTTGGAGTTACTATTGTGATGCATTCTTAGAGACGTACATTCCTCGAATTAAGCAGGACCGTAAGAGAGAGGAGTTTCATAGACTTGAGCAAGGTTCCTTGTTAGTTTCTGAGTACGATGCTGAGTTTCACAGGTTGCCTGCTTATGGTGCAAGTTATATATCTACTTAGGAAGATATGATCCTTCGTTTTGTTTGTGATTTGGATACTGAGATCCTTAATACTTCCAAGGTGTTAGTTTCTACCTAATTATCCTTTTAGGCATTTTTGAGCATGCTTGTGTTTGGAGGATCTTATATGTAGTGAGAGAGTTAGGAAAGAAAATAGGCCTCGTCATCTGGGTGGCTTCAGTGGTTTGAGGCGGTGGTAAGGGTTCTGATTCATTAGGTAGTACCCCATCTCAGAAGTAGGGGTAATCTGGTAATTATGTTCAGGCATCAGTATGGACTTCTAAAAGTGGATCCTAGGGTTATGAGGGTTATTCTACAGGTCAGCAGTAGAGAGGTATTACTTTAGGTTCTTTAGGTCGTGGGTGCCACTCTAGTTCTTCAGGTTTCTCTCATCAGGGTAGATAGGAGGGCCTATTTTATAAGTGTAGCCCTATGAGCCATTTGGTTAGATATTTACCCTAGCGGGGTAATTTTTCAGTCTATCAACCGATTATTTCTATGTGTGCTAGGTTGACCCAAGGTAGAGGCCTCAGATGTTGATGTTACACGTACTATCTTAGTGTGTTATCACCCTAATTTGACTTTATTTGAACCCGTATCTACTTATTCCTCAGTGTTATCTTATGATGCTATGTGTTTGAGTATGGCTAATGCACCATTGCTTGTACCATTATCTGTCTCCACCATAGTAGGTGACTCTTTAGTAGTAGATTGTATGTTGAGATCCTATTCTTTGATTATTAGGGATTTTGAGACTTGTGATGATTTGGTAATGTTAGATATGGTTGATTTTGATGTGATAAAAGGCCTGGACTTGTTGTCCCCTTTATAAATAGGTCATCACTTCTTGTGCTAAGACAGAGCCCTTACAACAGAAAACTCTCACAAGGGATAAGGGAAAACTCTACATATCCAATAGCTCAATCACAATCTTCTACTAAGTATTTTCTTCCTTTCAGGTATATGGTATTCAATGAGGGTATCCCTTCACTCTCATACCTACATTAATGCTTTCAAGTTAAAATTATTTATTAATTTTAAGCTAGGGATCTAAATCTTATTTACGAACTATGTTATACTTCTCATCCATATAATTCCTCATGATATATTCTCTTATTATTATACAGGTTTTATGTGGTTTTTCTTTTATCTTCATTCATGAAATTATTATTATGAATGATTTAGCATGAAATTTCACATGATTTACTTATTGGTTTCTCATTAAAAAGGTATAACCTTCATTTTGACTATGATGAGTCTCCATGTATTTCATGACACATGATTTGATATAAGACTATAATATGAAATTACATGATTATTGAACCTAGGATCAACTTTACAAACTTTATGTTCAGATATGTAATCTTTATGTTAGAAGAATCAATGTATTATTTGGGAGGATTAGATAGCAATGAGAGAATGTCGGTTCAAAGTCTAAGTTCCATAACTACGTAACTAGTGTAGGTCTTTATTTTAAAACTTGTGCCTAGCATTATTTTATCCCTAGATAACGTTCTAACTATGGAAAGCAAGGTCTACTCATTTTTAATTTAGGGGATACCATACTGGACTCCTTGAATGCTCAAATTGTTTATGACCGTTAAAATAAACTTCCCTACTACATGTATTGTTATGGATTTTATCCAACATGATTTTCATGAATCTTGAACTTAAACTATCATTTATGCATCGGTGTTATGCTACTTCTGACATGGCTTATTTTTCTACAAGATGCTTTACTTTTCAGTAAATATCATTTAAAGTATGAATTAAGTTAAATTCTCATCTATGTTTTGCTCACATAGTCAGTACATTCCATAAGTTTTACTTTTTCCCTACACTTATAATGTAGATTTAGGTTATCTGTCCCATGCTTGAGGATAGTCTTGGATCTCCATTCAGTAGAGCTACAGTTGTGAGTGTTCATGGTTTGAGGGCCATGGTGTTAGTCCAACAACTTTTAGATTTCTTATCTTATCTTAAATATTTCATTTTTTATATTTTTTATTTAGAACCAGAGACTTGTTCTAGCAAGTTCATTTTCATTTAGTAGAGGCTTTTCACACATAGTATTTAGTACTCAACTTTTATGGGATTTTATTGTTTCAATTTAATTAAAACTTTTATATTGTTATATGTAGTTGGACCATTATAATTAACATTATTACTTCCACCTCTCTTTTAACATTGTCTAGTAATAGTTTAAGATACTGAGGGTTAGTTGAGGATCCTTTGGGGTTCTCAGTATCATTTCTCATCTAGGGTGTTGGCTCAGTGCATGTAATTTTTTTGATCCAAGACTAAGGTTAAAGTTTCCAACAATGTCTTAAAGTTGCAATTAGTAGAGTCTCTTTTATTGATATAAGGAAAGACATACTTATAAGACAGAAGCTAAGAAACATTTTAGGATAAAGTTTCCCTTCTTTAAAAATTCTTAGTAGATCCATGGAGTTTAACTCTATATTCCTCTAATTTATACTAGAGGTATTTGACGAATATGCCTCCTGATAGAGAAGGTGATCGAATTAGGGCCACAGCTAGGGCAAAAAATAAAGAATAGGATTCTCTTACTACACTAGTAGTGTGCGTTGCCTAGCCTCTACCTTACAATATTTATAATGTCACATCTACTAGGTAACAAATTTTATTCAGGTTTTTACAATAGAAGACACTGCACAGGTAAACTAAATGGGACCATGCCTTGCAACTCCAGTTGGAGGTACAACCGTCTTTAGAGTTTATGACTTTTTCAATATGAATCCACCCAAATTCACAAGGTCTAAGGTGGAGAAGGACCTCCATAGTTTATTAGATGAGGTGAAGAAAAGCTTGGAAGTGATGCAGAAGAATGATGCAATGAGAGTAGAGATTACATGTTATCAACTTAAGCATATGGCTCATTTGTGGTATATTCTGTGAAAGGAGGGTTGTGGCAGAGATGCTGGTCTGAGTACATGTGATGAGTTTGTTGATTCCTTTCTAGATAGGTTCTTAGTATTGGAGTTCAGAGAAGATAAGGATGAGGAGTTCCTGAATTTTAGACAGGGCTCCATGTATGTGAAGGATTTTGGACTTAAGTTAACTCAACTATCTAAGTATGCTTCGATGATATTCATAGAGGCAATGGATTGAATGAGTAGGTTTCTTCAAGGCATTTCATACTTTGTGACAAAATAGTGCATGAAGCTATGTATATTTGAGATATGAATATTTCTAGGCTAATGACCTATGCATAATAGATTAAGGAAGAGAATATGAAATAAAAGGAAAGTAAAAACAAGAACCCTAGAACCGATCACTTTAAGTATAATCAGTAGAGGTTCGGTGGGGGTAGCCAGTCTACTTTTCAGCAAAGCCTTCCATACCAATATCTTCATCAGCTAGTTCTTTAGATCCATTACAAATGTCCAGCCAGTTTAAAAAATTTAATGTTCACAGTTTCAAAGTTGTATGGGGGTATTTCTAAAGGTTATATGTCCTACCCCGGATGTAACAAGTATGGAAAGAACCATCCTTATAAGTGTATTAATGGATAAGATGGGTTTTGTTGTAGTAATCCAGACCATCAATTAAAGGATTGCCCTTCATCAAGACAAGGAAGTGGTGGAAACAAACCTCAGTTTACTGCCTCCAAAGCTTCTGCAGGCCTCCCGAATCAGCAGAGTTATACTTTAGGCACTAGTAGGGGTGGTCAACATTAGACACTTTTATATGCACTTTGTTCCATGAAAGACCAAAAGGATTCTCCAAATAATTTTATTGGTATGTTATGAGTGCATTCTTTTGATGATTATGCATTATTGGATGCAAGGGCCATGTTAATCGTTATGTTTGCTTTTTGAAATTTTGAGTCTATACCGAAAACCTAGTAGAGCCTTTCTTAGTCTCCACCCCTGTAGGTGATTCAGTTATAGAAGAAAGAGCTTATAGAAACTGTCCAGTTTCAGTTCTCTTGATAGACACCTCAATTTATTTAGTATATCTTGATATCGTAGTTTTTGATGTCATTCTAGGTATGTATTTGTTTCATTCAAGCTACACTTCTATTAGTTGTTGGACTTGTGGTAAAGCTTTACTTTTTGAATGAACCAGTCATAGAATAAAAGGGTAGTCAATATATGCCAAAGGGTAATTTTATCTCATACCTTAAGGATAGAAATCTTATTTTGAAGAGTTGTATTTATCATCTTGTTTGTGTTAACAATAGAGAACTCAAGATCCCAACACACTAGTATGTCCTAACAGAATAAAAATTCACACTAGTCTTTTCCATAGATCTACGCAGAGTCCCTCAAAATTAGGATATAGACTAAAAAATAGACCTCCTTATAGACACTCATCCTATATCTATTCATCCATAATAAATGGCCCAAAAAAAAAAAGCACAAGGAGAAGAAAGATTAGTTGAAAGACCTTCCAGATAAAGGTACATTAGGCCAGTGTATTCCTATTGTATATACATATTCTATTCATACGTACGAAAGATGGGTCACTCAAAATTTGTATGGAATACCTCCATTTGAGCAATGTGATAATCAATATTAAGTACCCTATCCCAAGGATTGATGACCAGTTTGATCAGCTTCAGGGTTCTAGGTTATTTTCTAAAATAGACATTAAATCCAGCTATCTTAAACTTAAACTCAAAGAACATGCCATTCATAGGACATCCTTTAGAATACGGTATGGTCACTTTAGTTCCGTAGTATTGTTGTTTTGACTAAAAAATGCACATAAAACTTTGTTGGATCTAAAAATAGGGAGTTCAATCAAATCTTGGACATTAGGAGGTTTGTTGAGGGTTTTAGTCCATAGATGCAGTCTTGACTAGATTGACTCAGAAAAAAGGTCAAGTTCTAGTGGTCAATAGTTGTGAGAAAAGTTTCAAAGAGTTGAAGGATAGGTTGAACTCAGCTCTAATGTTGACCTTGACATATGGCCGTGTATGAAGCCTTATATATGAGAAGATTTAGGTTTCTATAGGATGGTTCAAAGATGGCGAGGTTGATTTGATAGGAACATATTTAGTTTATGACGTGATGTAAAAAGTTTTAGCTTAATAGAGAAAAGTTGAAGGTATACCAGTGTAGTCTAAAGTCTTTTGTAGATGTGAGAAGAAGAGACCTTGAGTTTGAAGTAAATTATAGAGTGTTTTTGATGGTTTCACCCATGAATGGGGTAATGAGAATCGAAAAATAGGAAGATTATTCCTTTCTATATAGGGCCCATATAAGATTTTGAGAAAAGTGTGCAAAGTGGCTTATGAGTTAGGCTTTCTTGTAGAGTTGGCATTCGTTCACCTAACTTTTCACGTATCCTTGTAGAGGAAGTGCATTAGAGATAATTCATTTATTGTGCCTATAGATAGTGTGAGTGTGAAGGATAGCCTATCCTTTGAGGAAGTAATGATATAGATTCTAAACTGAAAGGTTTGTAGGCTCAGGAATAAGTAGGTTGCTATAGTCAAAGTCCTGTGGAGGAGTCAGTTAGTAGAGAGAGCTAATTGGGAAACCTAAGTGGGTATGATGGCTAGATATCCCTATTTATTTCCTTCTAGTTCCATTTCAGCTTGAGGTAACTATTCCCTAGTCTATCATATAGTTGTTTCTCTCAGACTTCATGTTTCCCTATCAATATAATATGACTTCATATACACAAAAGGGTACATAGTTTACTTAGCCGTATTCATGCATCAGTTTAGTAAAAATTACCAATTAATATATATTTAGTTATTAGTTCAGTTACATATATATAAATGCGTAGTCATGTTCTTCTCAATATTGAGTTTTAGCATATTCAGGTATCATCCTTATTAGTTAAAGCCTAGTTCTTTAGATTCAGATATAATTCAAGGATGAAAGGTTTAAAGGATAAGATATTTTAATACCCGAGGTAGTTTTACTTATTTTCTCCTAGCTTCCTAGCCAATTTTAGCTTTGGAAATTAGTATTTGGACAAATATTGTCTAAGAAAAAGTTAGGATGCATGCATGCAAGTCTAGTGGAATTTTTGGCTATGAAATATGCCTTGTGATATGAGTTTTAGTGCATGAAATAAGACCTGCACTGTGGAGCTTAGCATGAGGGCTCACAAATGCCCGCATTGTAAGTTGTGTGACGCACTGGTTAGTCCACATGAGTGATTTTCTTCATATTTGTTCTTTAGGAGCACAAGGGTAACTTCCCAACTAAAATAATTCCTACGCTATGTTACTTTGACTCTTAATAGATGAATTTAATAGGGATTAGACCCAAAATCCCTCATTTACACTCCTAAACCCATAAATCTTGAAGTTAGAAAAAGAAGACTCTCTCAAGGGCGAGGGGAAAACTCTTCATCTCTAAGAGCTCAATATCAAATTTCTACTAAGCATTTTATTCCTTTAAGGTATGTGGGTGTTCAATGCAGGTACCCTATATCTCTCATGCCCATATTAATGCTTTAAAGATTAGTTATGGATTTGACACCACGATTCTAAGCTAAATTTACGAGCTATGTTAAACTTCTCGTCATTTTCATTGCTCATAATACTTTCTTTTATTATTATAATCATTTTATGTCATTTTTGTTTTATCTAACTTTATGAAATTGTTATTGAACATAATTTAGCATGAAAGTTCATGTAACTTTATTTATTTGAGATAAATCCACATAAATTTACTTATTGATTTCTTATTCCATGAAGGTTTATCCTTTCTGTTTAGTATGATGAGTATCCATGTGTATTATGACTCATGAATTTTATTTAAGAAAATGATATGATAATACATGCTTATGAAGCTCAGACTCGACTTTACATACTTTATGTTCAGATATGTAATTTTTATGTTATGAGCATCATCAGTACATACTTAGGAGGATTATTTACCTTCAACAAATTATGGGTTCCCGATAACCCAAGTTTCATAACTATGTAACCACCATAAGTTCTTCATTTTTTCCCCTTGGATCCTAAAATTAAAGGATCCCAAGTTATGGTTCTAAATGTGGCGGGTTAGGACCCATTTTTCTGGGGTAGGGACTAGAATACTGGACTTCATGTATTCTCATATGGTTTACATCTTTTAAAAGAAAATCCCCTAGCGCATTATTTTTTAATGATTTTCATCAATAAATATTTCCATCACTCACATATTTAAATTGTCATTTATGCATATATTGACAGTACATTAGACATGGCTAGTTTTTCTATAATATGCTAAACATTTTAGCAAAACTCATTTAATGTATGATTACAGTTAAATTTTATCATTAATTTTTTCATAGGATACTTAATATATTCTATAAGTACTGACACATACTTTCTTCCTACAATCACAATGTAGATTCTGGCTATCCTTCCCACGTTCGAGGATAGTCTTGAATCTCCATTAAGTAGAGTCATAAAGTTGAGTCCTTATTATTCGAGGGCCATATTATTAGCCTATAAACGTTTTGATTTATTAGCTTATCTCATGTTATTCAATTTCAATACTTCTGGTTTTGGAGTTAGAGACTTGTTCCTGTAGTTCATTTTTCATTTACTAAAGTCTTTTCGTACATAGTATTCAGTACTCAAATTTTAATTATGATTTTTTTGATGCCCCTTAATTCATGATTTTCTATTATTATATTAGTTAACCCATTAAAATTGATATTATTGCTTTAAACACACTTTGCATATTATATACTAGTAGTGCAAGATACTCAGGGTTAGCTGAGGGTCCATCTGGGTACTCACCATCTTGTATCATCTAGTGTGTAAGCTTAGGGCATGGCATGTGATGTGTACATATGTATGACATATGTATGACATATAT
>JBDJHY010223032.1:0-20761 GCA_039654485.1 Withania somnifera | reverse complement strand
GGGCCTTGTACATTGTTTTCCATGCAGCCCACTTCTTCATCATAGCTTGAAAGGCCTTCAATTCCTTAGCTTGATTCTTTGTAAATGGTCTTGGAGCTTGATTGTTTTTCATGTTAGCTTGGTTGCCATCCATGCTCGTATCATAGAGTATATACAGTCTTTGGTATAGTATTAAACTTGAAGTTAAAAATCTGAAGTCATTGTTTCTATTCTGAAATGTTCAGGAAAATTCAAGGGATTATTTCGTTTTTGCTTTGCATACATTTTTCTGCTGAGTGCCGACTAATTTTAGCACTTCTAATCTCTTTAATGCAGATCTCTGCAGGCCAATTATTTAAGCGGATCGATTCCCGATGAGTTGGGGAGCCTATCTAAGCTGGAGAAACTGTAAGCTCCTTTCTGAGCATGCCCATAAACGTTGGATCTACTCTTAATTCCGTTTCATAGTAGTTTTGAAATAGTACTCCCTCCATTCCATTTTATGTGGCACTAACTTTGAATGGATGCAGAGTTTAAGAATAAAAAGAAGACTTTAAAACTTGTGGTCTTAAATGTGTCATGAGATTTATGTTGGTATAAAAGCATGTCATTAAGTTTAAAACTAAAGCTTAAAGTTAAATTATTTTGAAATGTAGAAAGGTGCCATCTTTTAGGAAGAGTCAAAAAACTAAGGAGTACCACATTAAGTGGGACAGAGGAAGTACACGTTTTATGGATAACTATCAAAATTTTGTTTCCGACTTCTCTATCTGTGATTACCTTGTTCACTTCACATCTATCTGTAGGAGACACCATATGTTCTTTGCTCTTGAAATAGAAGCCATTTACTTCCTGTCTTATTGATGGCTTTTTTCAGTAGAGCCTCTTTAGGAAATATAAGAAGAAAGGAAAAGGCATGTTAAAGGTTTTGCTTAAATAGTCACTTTTTTTTATAACCTGGTGTTCGGGCCAACTTTGTGCAGCTCGACTAATTTCACGGGATACCTGCCACCTCCTACAAGCCGAAGGTACCAGATAACTCTATTCACCAAGAGTAGGAAAGATAAGAAGCCATCACCTAATGTGTTTTGTCTCTGCTGCTGGGATTTGAACCTAAGACTTCATGAGTCTCAACTCTCAATCCACTTTATTGACCACTAGAATATACCCTTGGCTGCTTATATTTTCATATGTGTGTGTGAGAGAGAAAATTATAAAGCACCATATGATAATTGCCAACTTGGAGGTGGGTATGTAAACCAAGGTTGAAGATGAAAAAATGCCAGAAACTTGGTGAGAAATCTTTTGGGCTGTTACCCATAAAAATAGGAACTTTTGGTCTGCAATAAATCCTATTTGAGATAACAACATCTAAATATTGGCAGGAAAGGGTGCCATAGAAAAGAGATCCTACTAGAGTGAACATACAGCTAATGAATCCAATCAAAGTGGACAAAAATTCTTAAAACAAGAATTTCGCCTTCCTGAAATAAGTAAACTTACGGAAGCATCTGTCTCTATCATGCACTTCAATCCGCACACAAGGCTGAGGCCTCGGGAATTTTTGCTTCAAGATGAAGTAAATGGGACATGCCGTTTTTTCAAGACGGAAAAGGTTCCTTTTTCTTTTTGGGGTTTCATAGAGAAAAAACTTATTAGAAGTAGAAGAATACAACATTATCTTTATCAAAAAACACTTATTAGAAGTGCAGTGGTAGCTTTGCAACCTGATTACATAAAGTGCCCAATATTTGGACCTAACTCATCCATCTAACTTGAACAGAATGTTTCCTCTATCCCATCTTATAGGAAAGGAAAGGTACCCCTGGAAGATGTTGATTCAATCTATCCCGTTCTAAGTGGAAGGAATAGGTACCCCTGAAAGATGTGGATGCATCTGGAGTTTTCATACACTAGTAGGGTTGCAACCTGATTACAGGAAGTGCCCAAAATTTGTACCTAACTAGTTTATCTTAACTTGGACACAAGGCTCTCACTCTATTCAGTCCTACATGGAAAGAATAGGTACCCACCCTTGAAAGATGTTGATGCAATCTATTCCATCCTACGTGGAAGGGGGATAGGTACCCAAGAAAGTTGTTGATGCATATAGAGATTTCATACTAGAACTGCACTTTGCTACGTTAGGGACATCATCTGCCTTTCTCCTCTCTCAGGAGAAAACTAACAGCTCCGACAATTATTCCAAGAAAGTTAGAAATAAAATCTGCGGAGCAACTTAAGTCTAATCCACAGCAAGACTACATGTATATCTAGTTTATTGTTTTGATCAAATGAAAATGAAACCTTTCCTTATAGCCTGAGAAATATTTGAGCTGAAGGAGGGTTCACCAGAACACTTCTGATGTTTCAAACTTATTGAGAGAAGGAAGATTAACTAAGAATCAAGTGCATTTGTTAGAATCTAAAGTCAGCATTAGAAGGTGTGAGTAGGATTTTGCCGTAAATGGAGAAGAGTGGTCTTTGTTTTGTAGTATAATATGTTCTAGAACTTCAACATACATTAGAGATTTATTAGAATAGAAAAGATACAAGACAAAAGAAAATCTGCAGCATTATTCGAGAAATCATTCACTGTAAAGGTTGGGAGAGTATTGCATACAAATTTTACTATTCGAAAGAATAGGCACTTACCAAACAGATGAATCTAGAAGATAGTAAAGTAGGATAAACTTTGCTCAGATGACAGCAATTAGAATTGTCTAGTGGCGGATGTCAAGATCAACAACCACGAGGAGGATGAGATCCATATCCTTCTAAAAACGAAGTTTATCAGTGAAGCTTAATTAAATCTAAGAGCATGTCACATGTTAAAAGAAAAGATCTTGAGAAAGCCATAATTCAGTTTCATCTGTATGGACATTATCGGAAGAGCATTAATCCAACCTTTCTTGCCTTAATTCCAGAATAGAATGGTGCCAAGTTGAAAGATTATAGGCCATATAGCTTTACTTGAAGTGTATAAAGATAACTCTGAAAACCTTGGCTGTGAAGATTGAAGAGATCCGTAAGAAAATTGGCTACTGACACAATTGGATTTCATAAAGGGTATGCAAATCACTTATGCAACTTCACTATCCTATGAAAGTATCAAGATTTGAGGAAAAGATTTGGCAGGCCAGGCATCTCGCGCAAATTGGACATTGAGAGCATTAGATCGTGTCAGTTGGTTTTCTTAGTTAATCTTCTCAAAGATATGGGCTTTGGAGATAAGTGGACAAATTGGATAATATTCTTCATCACAAAAGTTTAGACTTGGGATTTGGTCCATGATCTTAGTCTTGAGGGAAGGGACAGGAAACATAATTCAGTATCCATCACTAAAGCAAGACATTGATTTTGGTCCATGATCGTTGTCTCAGAGACCTAATTCAGCTATCCATAAAATTCAAGACGAAGAGAAGTGTTCCTTCCACCTTAAGTTTTCAATTTTTCAATGCCTAAAAAGTGCCGAGTTCATAAACTTGTCGCTGGAAATCAATAAACTCACCCTTTACAAATCAAAATAATAGTAGTAGTTTATTATTGACTTAATTTCTATGTTGCTCAAACTCTCCAATTACATTATCGCACCCGTGTCGGATCCTTCAGAAATGCACTACTTTTGGAGGATCCGACACACACCCAACTGAATTAAATAGCCTAATTTGGTGTAGATGAGATTTCTTATTGTGTTCTTATGACTTTGACACTTAAATTGGACATGATATGTTATGAGACTTGGACACTTAAATTGGACATGATATGTTATGAGCTATCTCAATTGATATTTATCAATCTTAGCTAGTCCTTCTACAGTTTAACCAAATTGATGTAGAAACGATCTCTGCCTTCTTTTTTTTGGGGTTAAAAATCATTTTGGGAATTTCTATTCATCTGTTACTTGTTGTATGTGAGCTATCTCAATTGGACATATGAGATAATAATCAAAATTAGTGCTCCGACAACTTGACCAAATTGATGTTGGTTTATCAACTTTGGCAGAGATCTTTCAAGTAACTCACTCAGCGGATACATCCCAGCATCTCTTGGGAAGCTGACCAATCTTGTCTTTTTGTGAGTTCCCTAGAACTTAACTCTTAGTCTAATATTTTTTTTAGGTGGGGTGGTGTGGGGTTGGACCTCTCATTTTAAAGTTCTTGTTTGATGTTTACAGCAATGTGTCAGCAAATTTTTTGGTTGGGAAAATACCTAGGGATGGGCACCTTGCTAACTTCAGAAAGTATTCGTAAGTCCCAAAGTTCTAGTCCTTCATACTGAGTTGATTTTAATTGTGAAAGCATCAATGTCTTCTTCTTGATCATTCTTTTCTTGATGAAATGCTGCCTTATCATCTAGTTAGTAGATGCCATAAGAATACATGTATATACTGTTTTTGTCAGTTTTCTAAAGTTTTAGTTCTTTTTATTGGTAATTCCTGTCTATATGATCTTTGCACGGGGCTTTCTGTTATCTAAAGCATGTTGTTTCTGTAAATACCTGTATCATGCTTTATTTTCCAACTGTTTGTATTCAAAATACGTTGAAGGATATTGTAATCAATGCTCATAATCTTGCGACCTTAGGTGTAATTCTCCCTCTCATTTTTCATTTATCTGATTCATCAGTTCTAAAGGTCTACGGCTGACTGGCAAGTGAATAAGTAGGGGTAGGCATTTGATGTAGGCCTTATTCTGTATTTCATGTGCACAAAATGGCTGCCTTGATATGAATTATAACCTTACAATTGTAATTGGCAACTTAATTCTTGTCACTTTGTTAATACATCATTTTCGGATTTTAACTTCTGACAGCTTTCTCGGAAATCTTAAATTGTGCGGCCAACAAATTAATGTGGTGTGCGATGACAGAGGTCCTACATCATCTCCTCATCCTTCAGGTAAATATGATATGTGAGATGGGTCTGTTGTAAAATCGTAGTTAGATATTAAGTTGACTCCACGTTTTATCTGTAAGAGGCCATACAGTTTTTTTGATGAAGTAATAGTAATATCATTAGTGGCATCAAGTAGATGCAGAAGTTACAAAAGGTGGGTGTAGAGAAAATAAAACTTTGTTAGCTGCTATACAACAGTCTAGGGAGTATGCTAGGGTCAGAGAGCTAACAAAGGACAAAACATATTCAGGGTAATCTACAGGCATTATGCCAGCTATATAAAAACACTAAACATTTAGCCTTAAGGAAATGGAGAGGAGTTGATAAACCATCTAAGCATCTTTTGTTCCTTTCTGTCCAAATACACCAAAAAATACTAGCAGGGGGTCATCTTCCACACTTGCTTGATGGCTTTATCAACTCTCCAGCTACACCAACCTTCAAAATCTTCTTTATTGCTCTGTGTTATTACCAGTTGGGGCCAAAAATAGAAAAGACAAATACCATTAGTATGCAGCCACTGCTTGACAACTGGCCATGGAAGTTGATATGGACGACCAAGCTTCCGACAAAGATTATGTACTCCAGCTGAACAGCCCTTTATGAAGCATGTCTAAAGCAAGATGATCTCACCAGGAGGAAAATCCAGAGTCAACAGATGTTAGATGTGTCAGTAGAATTTTGAATCAAACAATCACCTATTCCTTCACTGTACAGGTCACTCTGGCCGCATGCTTTGGCATAGCCAACTTTCACTGAATATGTACCCTCTTTGTCATCACTCCATTTTAACTTGAAGGGAGTCAGCTCACTTATCTTGTAACCTTCTAGCCTGGACAACAGGTTGACCATATCCTCAATCTCCCAGTCTTGTAGGTTTCTTCTAAAAAGAAGATTGCACGTGGTGTTCTCCCTGTTTCGAGATATGATAGAGTCTTCTTGCTCACATGATATTTGATTGAGGCTGGGATAATTGTTCATCAGGATAGAGTTGTTCAATCACCTGTCTTCCAGAACCTAATCTGAAGTCCATTCCCTGGGAGCAGTTGAGTGTTTTGGAAGAACTCTTCTTTAGCCTGCAGATATTTTTCCATAAGTTGGTAAACCAATGAGTTTGGTGATGTTTCTCATATTGTCAAGGTACCTTCTAGTGTTTTGCGCTGCTGAAATATCAGAACTCATCTTTCTGTTATTCCTATATCAAGAAAAGCAACAATGCAACACATACCATTACTGTTTAACTCTCATCTGTGCAACCATTTACATGCAAAGTATCAGTTATTCTCCTTTAGTTTGAAGTTCTATCTGGGTTAAATCTTCAATACCCACTGTCATCTGAATAGTTGCTTTACTTGAGAGATAATGTTCTTCTCCCTGTACCAAGAAAAAACCTTGTACTTCAAATGGTGAAATCAGATAATTTGCATGTGCTTGTATTATGTATATAATGTGATAAGAGTGCACAGGGGTGGTAAGAGTGCAATATGTGATGTGTAGGTCAAGCGCACATCACGGGTTCAAACCCTCTACTGGACAAAAGTTGGTAATTCAGCAGAAAGAGAAGAGGGGTGGGCCCAATATCCACTGGTTTTCCGGCCGTGCGCCATTGACCCTGAGGGATTTCTTTGTTATAGAAGAATGTCTTAAGAGCATTACATTATAGTTTTGTTATTTTTCTTACAACTGTGTTTCAAGCATTAAGCATCAGTGTTATATATTGAGAGCATAACTTGTTGATGTGTTAAGTTGGATCTGTAGCTCTTCTGTTTCTTTTCCTTCTCTGCTTTTCCTGTTTCCTTTTCTCTTGTGTTTCATGGTAACATCTCATCTGCTATCTTTTCAGCGGAAAACCAAAATAAGAAGAAGTATTCTGGTCGACTACTCATAAGTGCCTCTGCAACTGTCGGTGCACTGCTGCTGGTGGCTCTTATGTGTTTCTGGGGCTGTTTCCTCTACAAGAGACTGGGTAAAAATGACAGTAGGGGCCTCGCAGTGGATGTTGGTGCAGGTATCCATCGAGAATGCATGCAGAAATTACTAGCTTGAAGTTATTATTAATTTTTCCATCTTTTTGAATTCCTTGCATCAAATCCTTTTGGTTAATTAGCCATATTCTTAATTTTTCAGGTGCATCTATTGTGATGTTTCATGGTGATTTACCTTACTCTTCTAAGGATATCATCAAAAAGTTGGAGACTTTGAATGAAGATCACATAATTGGTTTTGGGGGATTTGGTACTGTATACAAGCTTGCAATGGACGATGGAAACATTTTCGCGTTGAAAAGAATTATTAAGATGAACGAGGGATTTGATAGATTTTTTGAGAGAGAGCTTGAAATTCTTGGAAGCATAAAACACCGTTACTTGGTAAATCTGCGAGGATATTGCAATTCTCCAACATCAAAGTTGTTAATATATGACTTCTTATCCGGAGGTAGCTTAGATGAAGTTCTGCATGGTGAGATATTCCACTGTATATTGTTGTGCTGCTTATGGTAGGGTGAGGATATATGCTTATTTTTGAATTTAGCATGTACATTAGGGTTTAGTGGAAATATTTTTGGACATCTTTCCTCTAATAATATAAGGTCGATATTTGCTGCAATCTTGAGTAGTAATTATTGTGCAATGCTGTTGCTTGTCTCCCATACACAGCTCTTCATTCTAACCTTAGGTTATACTGCTCAACGGCATTAAATTGCACTACTACTAGGAATCTAATATATCATTAACAAAAGACAATCCAATACATGATTTCCTTAAACTAAAAGTATTAACCTGAGCAAAAGTAGCAAGTGCCAAATGAACAGTGGAAATTATTGGACACTTCCTTGTAGATGATAGAGTCCAACATTGTCTCAAGTTGTGCTAGCTCTGAATATTATCTCAGGAGCTTTCTTTGCTATATACTAATTTTTTTTTTCTATTTTACAAGTTTATCACACATTGTGGAAAACAAGGGAGCAGTGGTTCCACACTGGTTGAGCTGGTAGTTTAAGGCGACAAGGGTTGTAAGAGCAGTGAAGTTTCAAAGTTTACCTTCAAGACTGTTGTGTCATCTATTTGTAGTTGATATTTAAGATGTCAGGTCACTTGGGAGGAAGAGCTTACAATATTTACAGGATTTTTGCCTCAGAAATTTATTGAAATACTATATATTCAGATATAGGCATATTTAGTCTTAGATTTTCTTAACCATCTAAAAAAATGATGATAAGTGGTCCCTTTGTTTTGGTCTTCTAATTGATTCAAACCATAAAGATTTGGTCTAAGATTCTCTAGGAGGTGATTACATTTCAAGAAAACGGTCTGTAGGAGATGATAACAGGAAATGAAGGGAATGCCACGACACCAGTGTTTGAAGAAATGGCCATCTGGTAGCACAATAGGTGGAAGAATGTGCTCAACCTCTGTACAGTTTTTGAATGTGATTTTATGCTTTGTGCTTTACATGTCCTGTTTGGTAGTGCAGCTCTAGATATATGGTAATCAGCATTGATTGCCTGCTGGAAGAGATCTCTACCTCATAAAACTGAGAGAGAGAGAGACGATGGGGCTTGAGGGTTTTGGGGGTGGGGGTGGGGGCGGAGGCGGAGGCTAGTCTGGAAAGAAATCAAGAAGATTTTATTTGTCTAGTATACAAGTGAAATTAGTAGACAAGTGTACTTCTGTGGTTTGTTCTTCCCTGCCTCCCCCTGCCCAACTTTTTTCGCAAAAACTGAAAGGAATGGAGGGGGAACATAGAGTAGTCTAACTTGCATGCATATCTCTAGAGATAATAGAGCTTAACTTGGTACCCGAGCAACAAGTAGTTGAAGGCAGTCTGATGGATTTCTTGGGTTGTCAGTGATGCTCTCTGATTTTGCTGTAAAACTTTGATCGTAGAACTTCAAGTTCTGTGGTTTGTCCTTCACAAGGCTGCCAGTTTACTGTCGTGGGTGAGTTGACATACACAGAAAGGCACAACGAAAAGGGACTCACGGCATTCCATATAATTGAGGTTTAGCTAATTATATTCCATACTGAAATCAAAGAGAAATGCATTGCAAGTCTTAAGAAATTAACAAAATATATGTTACCGTAGTATAGTGGCTTCAAAAGAATGACACTTCACAGTTAAAATAACTGTGCTAACTCAATGTTACAAATACAATGGAATTTCAACCTCTACATTCTAGTTTGAGAGGTGGAACCATGTGAAAATCTGAATATAAGTGTCCATGCAATTCAACGAATTGTTGTTTTGCAGAAAAAATGCCATGAGAAAAAAAAAGGTTAATATCCTAAGCAAGCTCTTCTAACTTTTACATTGCTCTTGCTGTTTTGAGGATCTTCTATAGATGGGTCTTCTTGAATTCAATAGGCTTTTCCAGTTAGAAATGAAAAAAAGTTTTTATGTTCTATACAGAGAGATCTGAGCAACTAGATTGGGACGCACGGTTGACTATAATCGTGGGAGCTGCAAAAGGGCTGGCATATTTACATCATGATTGCTCGCCTCGAATAATACACAGAGACATAAAGTCTAGTAACATTTTGCTTGATGGAAACTTTGAGGCTCGAGTATCTGATTTTGGACTGGCCAAATTGCTGGAGGATGAGGAGTCTCACAAAACAACCATCGTAGCTGGTACATTTGGGTATTTGGCTCCAGGTATACACATTCTTTAACCTATATGTTCTTCCTTTAATTTTGGACAACTTACAAACATTTCAATGCTCTAAAGTATGTGGAAATAATTCATGCTGATTGGAATAGTTGTGACCTGCGAGAGCGTTGTCTGGTTTTCCCATGTTTGTAATCTAGTTTCAAGTCTTTTCTAAGTACATACCAATCTGTACTTTTTCCTCGTTCTGCACTTCTTTTCCTTGGTGGATTCAAGGAGAAAGCAAGGAGTGCTAGGTGTGTTATGTAAGCTAGATTTGGGAAAGGCCTATAATCACACGAATCGGAGATTCCCAGAGTTCATTATGCTACAAATGGGATTTGGGATAAGATGAAGAAAATGGATCTACTTTTGCATCTCTTAAGCGAGTCTTTGGTCTTGGTGAATTGCAATCCGTGTGGTTTTATTGGGAGCTCAAGGGTATGAGACATGGGGATCCTCTTTTATCGATGTAGTTCATTTTAGTAATGGATGCATTGAGAAAAATGATGGATAGAACTGTATTAGGAGGATACATAAAGCATTTTAGTGTTACTGTTAGGGCTGTTGGAACATTCGGTATCTCATTTGTTGTTTGCGGATGGTACCTTGTGATGCATGTGGGACCCAATTGGACAATTAAGGCCAAGTTCTTAATTAGTTCTCGGTGGTGTCATGCCTTACAATTAATCTAAGGAAGCGTGATTGCTCCTGTAGAAGAAGTTGATGCCATTGCCTCTATAGCTTCGGTTTTGAATTGTAGGGTTGGGGCCCTCCCGACTACCTTTCTTGGATTACCGTTAGGCGCATCGAACAAGGATCTTATGGTATGGAATCTGGTCCTCTAGAAGGTTAAGAAGAGATTGGCGGGGTGGCAAAACTGATTTTGTCCAAAAATGGGAAGGAAGTGCTCATTAAGTCTACATTATCGAGCATTCCCACCTACATGTCTTTGCACTTGCTTTAACTTCGGTTACAAGAAAGTTGAAAAAGTCCAAAGGGATTTCCTTTGGGACACAGTGGATGGGACAAGGAAGTTTTACTTGGTGCGGTGGGAGAGTCACATCTCCTTAAAATAGGGAGGCCGTATAACCAAAGACTAGATTCTTAACAAAGCGTAGTTGGGAAAATGGTTTTGGAGATTTAGGGTAGAGGTTAATGCTTTTGGGGGAGGACATAGGGGGCAATGGGCCCGGGGTTTGTGTGTGTAGAATTAGAGGTGTCACCATGCCTTTTGGGTGTGGTTTGCGGAGGAAATTCATGAGTGGATGAGATGATTTCTGCGTAAATATCTCATTCAAAGTAGGAGACGGGAGGAGATTTAACTTTTGGGTCATAGGTGGTGTAGGGTTACTTTATTGAGAGATGATTTTTCGAGTCTTTACGGAATCACTTGCCAAAGAGATTTGACAATCTAGCATATTAGGGGACACCAAGGTGGAGAGACTTTTAGGGACTGGAGATTTAGAAGGGACTTGAGATTTAGAAGGGACTTTAATGAGTGAGAGGTGACTGAGTTTCAAAGATTGTTGGCTCTAGTTCATAAGCAAGTTAGGTCGGTGGATAAGCCCGATATATTGCGATGAGGTTTGGGGAATAGTGGTATGTTTTTGTCATGTCCTTTTACGAGAAACTTTTGGTTAGAGATGAGGTTGTATTTCCTTTCAATACTAGATGGATTCCAAAAGTGCTGAAAAAGGTCTCTTTTTCACTCGGCTAGCTACTAGATGGGTGATTTGATGGCGGAAAATCTTAGAAACTGGAAGGTTGATGTCAGTTGGTATTAATGTGCAAGAAGGCGGGTGAGGACGTGGATCATCTTCTTCTTCATTGTGGTCTTACCATGTGTTTATGATGGAATATGCTTAGGTGGTTTGGGACTTCTTGGACGATGTCAAGCACCGTGAAAGAGTTACCATTTAGTTGGAAGGCCGTGAGAGGGAGAAGAATGGGAGAGTGAAGTAGGACAGCCTTTGAAGGGATAGAGTGGAGTTTTTCCCCGTTGAGAAGTAGTCTCCGGTCCCTTATTTTCTTTTGGTGCACCCATAGAGCTCCCAGTTGTATAGAAGATTGGGTGGAGTTTGTAGAGAATAATTATTTTAGTAGTTTCTTTGCCTTTTGGTATTTCTCTTGTACGACCGGTTTTTATTGGCATGTTTATGTATGACAATACGTTTACCTGATTAAAAAATAACAACATAGGGGCCGATAGAATGGTTCGAATATTAAAGCTTCTTATCTTGGGCTTTGGGTGACAGTATGAGATATTGGTTTTGATGCAATGGGTATCTTACTGCATCGTTTTATATGCTATAAGTTTTTTTCTTAATCTCCAAGAAAAGCAGGTATGTAAAAATTTGTTCTATTCTTAATTAATCTAGTTCTCCGTGCCATATTATGGAGATGCCTAATATTTTACACACTCTGGTGAATGCTTCTAGTCGGTTTCATATTTTTCTGTTTATATGACCTCTTGGTATTCCTTTTATTTTCCAGAGTACATGCAGAGTGGCAGAGCTACAGAAAAGACTGATGTTTATAGTTTTGGAGTTTTGGTTCTTGAAGTAGTAAGTGGGAAGCGGCCCACTGATGCATCATTCATTGAGAAGGGCCTCAACATTGTTGGCTGGGTATGTTATGCCACTAATTTATTGTTGCCTGAGTTTATTAAAAATGTATGCTCTCTTTCATCTGAGTCATGGCATTCCATTGGAGAGTAGGCTAACTTGTATCTTTAAAGGCCAAATTGGTTATGACCATCTAGGAAAATTTAATAGGAGAGATAGTAGATGTGGTGCCTCCATTTTAATGTAAGTTGTGCAACTGAAACTCATCTTTCTAAAATTGAAGTTTCTGAGAATAAGAAATGAAATATGCGGAGGAGATTAAAAAATTGAACCACCACACGATCATTATTTGGAACTGTGAACCACAAATCAGAGATGTAATTTCTCCACGTGTATAAAGATTGTAGCTGTTGAACTTAATTCGTGGAACTTGCTGCAGTAGAAGATATTTTGTCTCCAGTAGCTAGAAGGGAAGTTGTCGGAATGTGAAAATAGACGTGGATCACCATTATGGAATATTGAGATCTGATATACGCTAGAGATGGTTTATGCAATTAGCTGAAAAAGTTCTTTGGCATAGAGGAAACAGGGGAGGGGTTGAGTTATTCTTTTCTTTATTCCTTCATAGGTTGGAATTAGTGCTTGAAGCACAGAACTATGTTAATGTTAACAGAAGAAAATTTAAGTCTGAGAAATCAACTGTCAGTCACGTATACATGCTGATCAATTTAAATGATGACTAAGTTTTCTGTTTTTGGTGCTGATCAAATCACGCGAAATAAAAATCATCTTAGAGCTTCTACTAGATATTTAATTTCTGTTCATGTTACCAACTTCTACTTTCGGCATATCAAAAGCAAACAAGAAGAGTCGCCTGGTCAATGCTCCCCCTCCCCCAAAAGAAAAAAGAAAGACTTCTATTACTTGAAGTGATCTGTCGAAGGCCGGTATAGGACCTGTATTTTGTAAACCTGGCTTTCCGAGTTATCACATTTGTTCTTAAGTGTTGCATCCATAATGCAGTTGAATTTTCTAGCTACTGAGAATAGACAGCGGGATATAGTTGATCCACATTGTGAACGGGTACAGACAGAAAGCTTGGATGCACTGCTTTCAGTTGCCTCACAATGCGTCTCTTCAAATCCTGAGGAGAGGCCCACCATGCACAGAGTTGTACAGATTCTTGAATCTGAAGTCATGACACCTTGCCCCAGCGACTTCTATGATTCGAACTCTGATTGAATATTGTAACTAAAATTAGCAGAGAATTTGATGTGGAGTGTGCATCTGCTGCCTCATGCAACAATAATGAAGAATGATACAAGCATTATAAGGGGATCAAGATCAGCAATAATTAGTAGTGTACTGGTTAGTCAATTCTTTCTGCAGATTTGCCAGTTGCCACTAGAGAAAAAGATCTTCTCAACTGTCATCACTCTTCAAAAGCTGAGTTGTACGTTGGTCATCATGGAGTCAGTGTGCTTAGTTGTATTTTTTTGTTTCATCATTTTGCTCCCTCTCCAACGAGTTTTCCCGTTTCCTCCTGGGTGTATGGGCAACCAAATCCCTCTTGTTGTATCTTCCTTCTTGTGTTTTCTTTCCCAAAAATTGTATATGAAATGATTAAATTGACTTGACATCAACCATTTCCCAAATTTATCTCATTTTGTATATTGTAATTCATCACAATAATTGATATATTGGTTGTCTGATAGTCTTGGTTTCTCAGGTTACTGTTTGTACTTTATATTGAATGAATGTGAGTAGTAAAAACATACATAGCCCCTCACTGCCAAGTAGACATTAATCATGTGAACCTGAAAGTGCATACTTCAATCAGATTTAGATGAATTGTTTTGTTTTCCAAAATATAATTGATTTGTTCCACACGCATCAATTGATCGGAGGCAGGGGCTGATCTAGTAAGAGGATGCGGATGCCATGCCATTGAAATATACAAATTGGCACTCATTGGAATAAATGGTCGTGTGGTGCCGTTGATTAAAGGCTTCTCTATCCCGCTCACACCATATGGGATCGAGTCTAGTTTACCCTTTTTTAGAATTTATCTATTTTTGACTTGGATATTTTTCCATTTTTATTTTGCTACTTTTTTTCTTTATTTAGTGCTCTATCTTTCTCAGTCGCTCCCTCCACCCCAATTAAATAATGTATTTTTATATTTATTGATAATTTAACCTTTTATTTTATTCTCAATGAAATTACTTTTAGACAATTGAGTTTCAATTTTTTTAATTTATTTATTGAACTCACTCAATTAAATAAATTCACATAAATTGAGACTAAGAAAATAAAATTTGGTTTTAAAATTTTGCTTCTATTTTTATAGTTTATAGTGTTAATGTAAAAAAATAATAATCAGGTAATATCTAAAAATACATCTACAATGAGATCCATTTTTCTAGTTAGTTGTCTATAATTGAGTTAGGCATAACTTCAAAACATAAAAACGTCAATTATAAATGATTAAAAGAATCAAGTTGAAGGCTAAAATATTGTATCAATACAGTTTATCTATATAAATCAAAAAGATGAATAACTCAAGAAAATTTGCACCTTTTGAGCTGATCTTTAATCTTTTCCCTTTAACTGGTTTGATTTTTGATTGTCATTAGCAATCAAAATTATGCCTAATTCCTTAAGGACATAACTTGAGGAAAAATATAAATTTAGATCTCGCAAAAAAAATTATTTACATAAGGGACGAAAATTGAAAACCAGCACGAAACAAGGACAAAAGCACCAATGACTGATGACCTGAGCTGAACCTCGAAGTACATCAAGTTCAAGGCCAAAATAGTTTGGCACCCACAACCTGAAAATCCTGGATCCGCAAGGCGTTTCATACATGAACTTATGAGTACATGAGTCCATAAGACATTTTTCAAGATGTATCAACTAATAATAAGGCAGGAATAAAGTCTATATATACATCACCGGTACCGGTTTGAGGGACGCGAGTATTTCGTCAAAATTATTACTATATAGCATTGCAAACAATATGAAGTATCAACATGGGATTACTTGCACAAGTTTTTCAAACATTGAAGGTGTTGATGTGATAACATATTTACAAAGTTTTATTTGGGCGAGGGGACGAAATTCCTATTGGATTCAACAACTAATAACTGTGATCATCATATATATTTTTTCCTTTTTTCTTTTTTGAAGCTAAATTGATAAACTAGTAAAGTCTATTATGCAATTGCAAATACATGAAAATGTTGGAAAAAACTGCTCATGCAATGTTCCAACAAGCAACAATCTTAGGTCACAAAAGATGGAGTTACTTTCAGGCAACCTTTGACTGCACTTTAGGCAGAAAGCTATGAGCTAGTGACAAGATACGATTGCTTAGGCTTTCTGCCAGAGAAAGCTCCGGCTTTGTTACACTATTTATTAGCCATTGATATTCAGACAATGCTTTTTCTGGCAATGGCTCTATCAGTTCACATTTAGCTAAGATATCAGATGGAGGGATTCCAACAATGAGATTTGTCTCAAGTTTTATTCTACCCCTATTAAGCTTTTCGGAGACTTTAACTGGGAATTCAAGGGTGTTAGGTGAAGCACCTGGGACAACGTCGTCTTTGTACCTTTCAGCTTGCAAGCAGAATTCTATCCATTGATGTACTGCTGGTGATGGTCCTCTTAACTCTTCCACCAATTTGGTCAGTTGCAATTCTTGAAGCAGCAGGTATTGCCTAACAGAGACATTTTACGTTATTTGTTGAAGATATGATCCCATCTACAATAAATCTCTATAGTAGCTGCATTTTGTAATGCATATAACTTTAAATTGTTTTTATTGCAAGCACATTCGCCAGATTAAATAGTCAAGTCCACAAATCTATTCAGTCTAATCTTGACAACTACAACGCACAAAACTTTGCCAAAAAAGGAAAAAGAAGTGCTACAGAAAGGTTATACTTGGGTCTTTGAGAAACGGCAACCACAGGAGGGGGAGGGATCTATTTAAGAATTATTCATGTATAAAACTATCTATATTAAGGGTTCATGAAGCATTAGACAAGAAATTTGAGATTGGACCTTTGCCAATCGGAGAATTTGCAGTATGTGCCGGTAACAGAAAAGTGTGTTGTCGTGACTGAAACGTGTCTTTTTTTCTTCAGTCTAGATTCTACCTACTTTCTCAAAACAGGAGAATTTTTCTTACACTTGGTTGTTTTTTCAAATTCATATTAGTGAAGCATATATGAAACGTGCATCTAAATTTCAAGCTCATAAGACTTTAGAGAGATTTTACTTGTCTGGACAAGTATACTCGAGATGCCAATTTAAAGAGTGCACCGGAAAAAGACTAGCTAACGAAATCGATTCAAAGGAAGATTTTTTTTTAAAAGATTAACGCATGTGATGGTTTGGGCATGTGATGAGGAGGGACTTGAATGCTCCAGTGCACCTGTGTGAGGTTGTCGGTGAGTAATTTCAAGCGAGGTAAAGGTAGACTGAAGAAGTACTGGAAGGAGGTTATTAGACATGACATGGAGCTGTTACAGCTTACCGAGAACATAGCCAAGGATAGAAAGTTACGGAAGACACAAATAAGGGTGGTAGGTTAGGAGATAAAAGTGAATCCACTTGTAGGGTTTGTGCTTTGTTTTATTTCTCGTGCTAGTAGAAGGGTAGTGTACGTCTTGTAGTGCCCTTCTTTTGGCATTGAAATGAAGATTGTTTAGATTGATTGTAGCGTTATTTCTACGTGGCGCTGTTTTTGTTATTTGTTGTTATTTCTAATACTTTATATTGTTTATTGTTGTACTAGACTCTAGTCTTTGTCGTAAGCCGAGTTTTTCGGAAACAGTCTCCCTAACTCACTTTTGAGGTAGTGGTATGGACTCCATACACTTGCCCTCCTCAGACCGCACTTGGTGGGAATTTATTGGGGATGTTGTTGTTGTTGTAGATTAGACGAAACATTAGAATGTATGTATATGGAGATAATTCTGGAAATACCCAGAAATCAGCCCACAGACTTGCACCAGATTTGGAAACAACAACAGCAATATTTGACATCCGCTCCGCAGCAGGAAGAACATCATTGCTCCATCCAACAGCCACCCATACATCTCCAACTCCAAAGGCTTTAAGATAGTGGCGACTATCAAATAGCCGGACCTGTCGAGAGAAAAAAAATTTAGATATACAAATACTGGGCAAGAAATTTTATTTGGTCCACAAATGTTACTTTGCGTGTAAATAGAGGTCTCACATCAAAATTATAACATCAATGAAATCACTTTTAAAGGATTTTAAATCAGTTAACATAGATATTACTTGAAATCCTAATATCTGTTTGACATAGAAGATAAGAACTCAATTTAACCATCAGAATTATGAGGTTGCAGGTCTCCATATTATTTCAAGCGTTTGGGAAATCTCATTGCTATTACTCAAACAAGCAAGCAACATATGCTTGCAGATTTTTCCTAGAAATCTATTAATCCGATCGTGGGCCTTAAATGTTGGGAAGGAAAGCCATGACATTGAAGCACACGATAATACAAGAAAACTCAAAATAAAGGAAACAAACATGACCCTGAAATGCAAGAAGAAGTTACCAACGGTACATACAGTACTCTTGGAAGTTGATAGTTGGATAGATCTCTTGGAAGCTCAACATGAAAATATTTAATTATGTAAGTTTTCGGCACCAGCTTGCAATATCGGTGAAAATTGACTAGAACTTATCTTGGTTCAGGTTATGTACGATTAACTAAAGCATTTCATGTATAGCTGTGTATCTTGCACTAATAATTCCACATTTATTTCCTATATCTGAGCATATTATAAACTCACTTTGAAGATCAGTTAAGGACTAGCTGAATAATCTATGTTCATGACTCACAGTACCCAGCTTATTTGAAACTTATACAAACATGTATCTAGCAAATAGGCACACGCCATCACTAATAAGTTTAAGTGCCATCCAGTAGTGGTATGTCCGCAAGGGAAGTTCAGGCGGCACCAGAAAATTTTTGCTGGACACAATAATTTGAATCCCTGTCCCTTATTTCCTTTGGGTATTGCATCCTTACAGATTCAGCTACACTTCCAGAAAATGTTGTAGACTATTTGCTCTTTTTAAATTTTGTAGAGAAATAAAGAAACACTTAAAGCTCATTCATTATAGTGGAAGATTCGTCGGAAACATAAGCCACAGAAATTTGAAATTTTTCAGTTCAAAGAACAGAAAACATACCCAAAACCAACCTTTCATAAGCCAAGCCTTGACAATTTCAAGGATTTTCCTTAACGTACCTGTTTAACAAGTGATGCAAGATTCTGCTGCACAGCTTCTCCCACCAGCGACATCAGACATGTCCATTGTGTTGTATGATGCTCCCATGTACTTTAACACTGCACCCACAATCTCTCGTGGTGAATCGACCATTGAAATCTTTCCAGCAAGCTTAGGTCGCCATAGATCGGCCCAGTCCTGTATAGGTGGTTTACAACCCCGTGTAAGCTAGTTGTGACACATTTTAACATTTTGAAGATGACATTAAAACAAAACACTCGGAATCTATGAGCTTCAACACTGAATCAACACGAGCACTTCATATACAAAAGAATAATCTGTTTAATGTAGCTGATAGGTAAAGGCAATATTATGCAATAATATTCATATTGTCATTGGAATAGCATTCAACAAGGGGCAACAAGATGCTAACAAGGAAATTGCATAAAAGTTAAAAACTGTAAGTTGAAGAACTGCACAAGAAATGTTGGAAGAAAACATAAGATGCTAACAAGGAAAATGGTGTAGAAATCAAGAACTGCAAGCTGAAGTACTTCCTGATGAATATTTTCTTCTAGGAGTTCCTATTGATTTCTATCGGAAATGGAACAAACACAAAAACACAAAAAAGGAAAAAAAAAAAAAAGAAACAAAGCAAAACAAAATAGAAGGAATACAGAAAACAAGGATAACAGAAATTATTGTAATGTAATACAACCAGTAGCTTATGCGAGAATAACACCAAGGACATGCATCTCCCATGGTGGAAAGAGAGAAACGAACTTAGAAATTTCATTGTAAGGGTCTGGCACATGTTTGGTTGGACATTGAGAGGAAAACCTTCACAAAGGTGTTGTGCTTCACCGAAAGCATGGTGAGGTAATGCCAATTAGACTTGGTAGAGCTGATACTAGACTTTTTAGTCACTGGAAGAGAAGAGTTTCAAAGGAGTGCAGTAGAAAATACCATTAATGCTAGTGATTACAGCTGGAAAGACTAACCGGAAATCATCAAGCCTCATGCTTCCACTTTTAAAAGTCACTCTCAATGCGAAGACAAGTTACCTCTATAGGAGCCATTTTATGCTTCTGAAATTCACTTCTCTTGTAAGCTATAACTATGCTTCCCCATCTATATGGAGCAGCCCAGATCCTTCCACTAGGATCCAGTTTTCCTTCATCACTCCTGCGCAAATATACCCGGCATTATTTTAAGTCAAAGGGAACTATCAAAGGAATTCCAGTACAAGATAAATGCCAAAGTAAAAAAGATGATGCTTCCAGTACAGAACTATAGAAGAGACAAGTCCTTTTTCTTTTTTTCCACATAAGAGAGAGTTCAGTAATACATACTTATTCAGTAGGCACATAATATTTTGGTCAGATGTAAGGTATCATCTAATAAAACAAATAAAGACAAAAAAAAAAGTGCCTACTGTGTGAGGTCAGGTGACGATCAATAAGATGCAACAACTCTTTATTTTTAAATAACTGCGGTGTCTTGTGCCAGCTTGCACACACCTCGACTAATCTTAAGGGGGTAATAGATAACTCTATCCAGCCAAGGCCTGGACACATGGAAATAAATCACCTAATATATGTTGGGATTTGAACTTGAGACCTCATGTTTCTCAACCAACTTCATTGACTGGTAGGCCATACCCTTGAATGCAGAACCCCTCCCCCCTATGATCTAAAAAATGATGCATTGGGTTCCGGGACCTGCTATGTTGTGTGAGGGTTCCACACCTTCCAATAGTGGTGTTACTTATGTGTGTGATTTCTTTCACTCTCTTTCTACATTACAAATACTGACTAAAGTCTTGTACACGCTGCCACATATTACAGCCTGGCAAATAGGAGACCCATAGATATTTGTAAGCACAGTAAAACTCATAATATGGTTTCATCTTAAGTATAACGTGGACAATGTCGGTTAGCATTGGAGTGAATTTTTCACGCAATCATTGATTTTAAGAAACAAGGCATCACCAATGACATCAATGCTTTGATTTCACATCAAAGATAGATTTCAAAGCCTTGTTCAGTTTTCAGCCTCAACAGATAATTTTAGTTGCAACAACGCAATCTGGAAATCCTGAGAATGAGACCATCTTTTTAGAAGATGATACAAGGAAAAAGAAGGGAAAAACAAAGGTAAAGGCAAAAGCACCTTGAATGCTGCCGACACCCTGAAAGATAACATCATGCAGATGTTACTCCTCATAGAAAAAGAAGATAGTTTTTACCTTTCATTTCTCATTTAGATTCTCAAACCAATCTTCATCTTCTAAATCATCCATTGGATCAATTAACCTCTTCTCAATGGCATAACAGAGCCACGTATCACCAAGAGTGACAACATCAGCTGTCAGAGCAGATTTAGGA
>JBDJHY010223031.1:0-31142 GCA_039654485.1 Withania somnifera | reverse complement strand
CCTCCGCTTCGGCTGCGGACTACGGGGTTTGGTTCTCCTACTCGAGTATAGTAGGTGCCATCATGACTTGAGAAATCAGGTCGTGACACTATAGTTCAGTCAGCAAATCCTAATGCAGTATTAATAAGAGTGAGGGAGTTCTTGAGGATCGATCCTTTGGAATTCCATTATTAAAAAGTGCGAGAGAATCTTTAGAAATTTATAGAGGAGGTTTATAGAATCTATGAGATGATGAGGGTTCTTGATGTGTGTGAGGTTTATTTAGCAACATTTTATATGAAGGATATTTCTAGGAATTAGTATGAAATATGGAAGATGAATAGGGGTATGGGATCTATTTCATATTATTTGGATGAATTCGGTGAGGCATTTATAGGTAAGTTCTTCCTTAGTGAGAAGAAGAAGGAAACGGTTAGAGAGTTTATGATTCGAGAGAATGGGTCGATGGCACTGCGTGAGTATAGTATGAGGTTTACTAAGTTCTACAAGTACGCTTTGAAGATTGGCGCATATATGTGCAACTGAATGGATATATTTGTGTCAAATTTGTCCCGTCATTTGATCCATGTATGGAGAGAAGCCATGTCGAGTAGTGATATGGAAATTTGCAACTTAATGGTCCATTTGGGGTAGATTAAGTCAAAGAAGTTTGATTAAGACAACATCATAAGAGAAAGAAGACTAAGACTAGCCATTCTGAGTCGATCCAACATGTATTCGTAGGTGGATATACGAATAAGAATCACATTTTTTGGGGACCAGTCCCTTATTCCATCAGTAATCCTTCTCAAAACTCCAAAAAACCTAAGAACCAGCAAGGCAGGCAATTAAAATGGCTTTGTAGGGTAGTTCAAATAGAGGACATACTTACACAATTGTGCTAAGTATGGTAAAAATTATATGGGTCAGTGTTGTTTGGGTGGTAATGGGTGTTTTGGTGTGGCCAATGTAGTCGCAAACTTTGGATAATCCTTCCAAAGTTTGTTTTGGAAGTGGCTAGCCAGGATACATTTTTAGGGATTATGCCATAGCTCTGCAGAGAGGTGGTAACAATAGAAATCAAACTAATGCACCACCACCAGCAACCTAGCCACCTCACTAGGGTGCTTCTTTTAGAACTGGTTGTGGTCAGCACTAATAATTAGTTGTATGCTTTTTGCTCAAGACATGTTTAGGAGTAGTTAACTGATGTGGTGATAGTTATCTTATAGGTTCATGCTATTAGTGAATATAGATTTTTAGACCTTGGGTTAATCTGTCATTTTTTATTTCCATATGTTTCTAGACATTTTGGTGTCAGTTCAACAATTTTATCTTAGTCCTTCTCTATTTCTAAACCTTTTTGGTTGCTCTTTATCTATTCTGATTATGGTTATTCAAGATAATCTTTATGAATTAGATATGGCATAATTTGAGATTATTCTACAAATGGATTACCTCCATTCGTGTCATGTTGTTGATTACACAACTAGTGTTGTCTATTTCTGAATTTTCGATAAGCATATTCTTTAATGGGTGGGTAGTGTTGTTAACCCTAAAGGTAGGTTTATTTCTATCAAATGTCTATAAAGATGATCTCTAAGGGGTATATCTATCAGTTAGTCTGAGTTATGGACTCTCAGTTTAAGAATCCATACATTCAGTCAGTTTCAATTATTTAGGAGTTGTAGATATGCTCATTGAGGATTTAGCAAGAGTGCCTTCTGATATAGAAAAAGATTTTTTTATAGACCTTATTCTAAGAACTCAACCCATTTATATTCCTTCATATTGAATTTCATCAACTAATTCTTGGGAGTTAAGAGACCCCTTAATAGACATCCTAAAAAAGGGGTTTATTCATCCTAGTACGTATTCCTAGGGTGTCGCTATATTATTCGTTGAAAAGAATAATGGTTCACTCCATATGTACATAGGTTACAAGTTAACAAAGTCATAATAAAATATAAATATCCCATCATGATGATTAATGACTTCTTTAATTAGTTTAAAGGTGATAGTCACTTTTTCAAAATTGATCTTTATTATGGCTATCACCGCCTTAAAGTCAGAGAAATATATGTCACCATTTATGTCAATTTTGACTTTGAGGTAATTTCTTTTGATTTGACAAATGATCCATCAGCTTTCATAGACCTCATGAACAAGGTGTTCAGGAAAAACTTGGACCTGCTTGTGATTGTCTTCATTGATAACATTCTAGTCTATTATAAAATAAAAAAGGAGCATGTATACCATATTAGAATGTCTTCCAATTTCTTGGAGAACGTCAGCTTTATGCTAAATTCTCTGAAGCTATTTTTTTTCTCCAGTCAATTTCCTTCCTTGGTCATTTCATTTACTACGTGGGTATTTAGGTAAATTTTGAAAAGATTGATTGAGTCAAAAATTATAGTAGACCAACCTCTCTATCACATATCAATAGTTTTCTAGATCTACCTAGGTATTATTGTAGATTTGTCGGTGTTTTCCTCTGTAATTACTCCATTAACTCGTTTGAATCAGAATAAGGTGAAGTTTGATTGGTCTAATCAGTGTGAGAAGAGTTTTCAGGATTTGAAAATTATGTTGACTTCACCTTTTTTTTTTTTACCTTGGAAGATTGTTTTGAGGTTTTTGGTGAATATTATAATATCTCAAGATTTAGTTAGGGTTGTGTATTGATGCAGCACGGTAAAGTAGTGTCTTATGCTTTAAGATAGCTTAAGGTCCATGAGATGAACTATCCTACTCATAATTTTGAGTTGGAAGTTGTAGTTTTTTCTTGGAAGATATGGAGGCACTACTTGTATGGATTTAATGTAGATTTCTTCACCGACCATAAAATTCTTTAGTAACTATTTGAGTAGAAATATTTTAATCTTCGTCATAGGATATAGTTAGAGTTCCTGAAGGATTATGATATGACTGTTATGTATCATCCAAGAAAGGAAAATGTAGTGGCTGGTGACTTTTAAGGGTTCTCTGTAGGTAGTCTGATACTTGTTGATTTGAATAACAGAGAGTTTTCTAGAGATGTGCATAGGCTTACACATCTTGGTGTTAGACTGACTAGTGCATAGGATAGGGATATTCTTGTCCACAATGATTCTGAATCATCTATAGTAGTTTAGGTAAAGAGGGAGAAAGATGTTGATATAATTCTTGTCCTATTGAAGAATACAAAACAAAAATAGAAAGTTTATATTTCTTCCTAAGGGGGAGATGATGTCCTCCACTATTAGGGATGCCTTTGTGTTTTGACGAATGATGGGTTGAGAGATATGATTTTCTAAAGGATTATACTTTTAGGTTTTCGATCATCTTGGTGCTACAAATTAGTATAGAGATTTGAAAAAAGATGTACTGATAGAGTTGTTTGAAGAAGGACATATTTGAATATGTGGATAAGTATCCAATTATCAGCAAGTGAAGATAGAGCATCAGAAACTAATAAGAGAGTTGCAGGAGTTTGGTATTTTAACATGGAAGTGGGAAGTGGTTAATATGAACTTTGTCATCAGTTCACCTTTATCATAAAACGTGATTCTATATGGGTTATAGTCTACCTAATGACTGAGTCATATCACTTCTTACTTGTTCACACACGCTATTCAAAAGAGCAGTATGGTAAGATCTATTTTTAGTAAATCGTCAATATTTATGGGGTGTCTTTGTCTAGTGTTTCTAACTGAGATACATTCAATCACATTTTTGGAACTATTTTTAGAGGGTTCGTAGCACCCATGACTTGACTATAACATTTAACTAATAGATATATGGTCGGGATGATAAGACTATTAAGTCATTAGAGGATATCATGAGAGCAAGTTCAATCTATTTCAAGGGCAGCTGGATTGAAAATTTTCCTTTTCTAGAGTTGTCATACAACATCTATCACTCTAGTATCCATATGGCCCTACTTGAGGCATTCAACGGGAGAAGATATAGATATTTGATTTATTGGTTCTATGAAGGTGAAAATGTTATTGTATGGCTAGCTCTTGTTCATGATGCTACACAAAGAGTTAAGATATCCATCAAATATTTAAAGTAGCTTAGAGAAGACATAAATCATACGCTGATATGAGAAGATGAGATCTAGTGTTGAGGTTGATAACTAGGTATTGCTGAAGATATGCTTAATGAAAGTGTCATAAGATTTTTAAAGTAAGAAAAGATTAGTCCTAGGTATATCGAACCCTATTAGATTTTGAGAAGGGTGGGAAATATTGCCTATAAGTTAGACTATCCAACAGAGCTAGTAACCTTTCATAATGTTTTACATGTATCATTGCTAAGAAAGTGCATGAGTGACTTATGTTTTGTAGTCCAGTTAATAGTGTCAGCAATCATGATAACTTGGCCTGTGAAGATATCCCTATTTTTATCCTTGATAGGTAAGTTAAACATTTAAGGAACAAAGAAATAGCATTAGTTAAAATTGTAGTGCGGAACTAGTCTGTTGAGGAAGCTAAATGGGAGGTAGAGGCAAATATAACTCATAGATACCCACGTCGGTTTCCTTTTTTTTCCACTTTAATTTGAGGTATAACCTCTCTATTCATGTTTTCCCTTTTCCTGTCATGAGTATGTAGCATGTAGATGTAGTATTGCATGAGTTTGTATGTAAGTACTTGAACTTTGTATGATAGTTCATGGTAGTTGAGATCAGTTATAGTGGTATGAATGTCAGCCAGCCAACTTTGTAGCCTAGCCGTGTTTTGTTTATTGATATGATAGGATGGTGATTTTGATAGTAAGCCTTTCAGACTCTTAGTTATTTTCTCATTTTATTTGTATAAATTCTTCATTCGAGGAAGAACGATATCAAGGGGAATATATAATAACAACTTCAATTTATACTAGAGGTTTTTACAGCTAATGAGCTAGTCTTTGAAATTTCATTGAATTTTAAACTGTCATTGTTTTCATAGATCGGTGAAATCCTCCATAAGAACGTTCCGCATACCGTATCGCCATCCATGAAATGCCACCCTTAATCTAGTATCCCAAGTACAAGTTCCTAGTTCCCGTTGAAGGTTCAACAAAATTTGAATAGGTTTCATGGTCTGTCATTCAAACCACAAAGTCAACCCCACCTTCCAAAAGGGAAAACATGAGTATAAGTAGAATAGAAAGAAATTAACAGACAAATTCCAAGGGTGTTTCTTCCCACCAGTGGATACATAAAACACAAACTAACTTGCCATGGCTCGGCCCTTAAGTCTAGGGAGAACAATACGTCAGAATTAATTCATAGGGGTGATGGAAAGTAAATCTAAATTGTGTCATATCATATCAGGGGTCTCTACACCAAAAAGAGACAATATAGGGGGACTCCATCCCAAAAATTCCAATATCGGGGACTCCTCCCAAAAAGTGTGATACTCGGTGTCTATGCCTCGGAGGAACATGCATCAAGATTAAGTGCAGGGAAAATACCCTAGAAGTATCGATAAATGTGCCATATTAGGGGACTTCGTCCCAAAAGTGCTTATACTGGGGGACAATACTCCAAAAGTACCATACTCTAGGGGACTCCGCCCCAAAAGTGCAAGCTCACGGTCTAGCCTCAGAAGACCACACTTCTAAATCTAGTGTTGGGTCTGTGACCCCTATCTTCTTTACTCTGGGTTAGTACCTCAGAGGATCGTGCCTTAAACTCAAGTGCAGGGAAAATACCCTATCAGTACCCATATCGGAGATCGGTGCTTCGTCAGCACCATACTCTTGGTTGTGCCCTAGAGGACCGATACTCTAGATTGGAAGTAAGGTTTAAGCCCTGATAACATCAGTTGTACCACCCAAATTTTTTATATACATGTGCATGATCACGGTATAACAATAATGATAATAAGATAAACGAAAGAGATAGGGATCTCAGCCCCACTAGTTCTAATCTGAGTAACAATACATGTATCAATTGTGATAGTTGAGAACCCTTTTTTCCTTTCATAACATAATTAGTGTCATACTACAAGGTGGTCATGGAAATATTTATAAGTACAAGAAAAATCCCTATTTTGTTAGTTGTATAGTTGAGAACAACACCCAGTTTTAATTAGTTAACCTATGAATATAAAGCAAAGACCACCCTGGGACACGCTCATGCTCAATCATAAACCCTTAGAATGTAAAATACACGAGCGTAGGTCAATCAAGAAAAAGAGAATACACTCGAAGTCTAGAAAGGCCAGAAGCCAGCAGATTAGCGTACAACTAGCCTGAGTAATTATCAAGTAATCCCATACCAATAACACAGCACCCCCAATAGACTACACATTAACCGCAGTCTAGAGCTAGCAATGGGCCCAGTACGTGCCTCAAAAGGTAAACAACCGCAAATAAATAGAATGAAAGTCATGCCAACTACGAATCCAGCCCACCTACTGGCTGAAACAAACTAGCGTTCAACAAGAACCCAGTCTAAAATAAAGGAAAACCTAGCCTACCTGGATGCCAGAGGAAAGCTCCAGCAAGTCATGCACGCAACCCAAAATCTCCAAAATGCAACACGGTTCAAAACTAGCAGATTAAGGATACATGACTTAAAACAAAAAGAACAATACCCATATTTCCTAAAGAAACTCGGGTCAGAATAGGAACTAAGAATGGTCTTATGGGGCCCACAGTACAGAAAAATATGCCAAGGGTACCACAGTCAAGAATAACTTGACAAGCGCGTGGTACGAAATTGAGGCCAAAACGACAAGGAAACAGGGGAAATCAAGTTAAAAAGTATGGGAAACAAAATATTTAAAAAAATACTAAAAAGGGTCAGGCGATGAATTTATTCGGGGGAAACTTGATCAACGGCGACTCCTAGCCACAATCCCTAACTCAAAATATTCTAAACAACCTCGACAAGCTCTTAACTAGGGAGTACAAAATGGGTGTAATGTTTAGAGAAAGATAGAAACTGCTTCACAAAGTTGCAGGAACTCTACATCACGATCACGTCAAGAGGTCCCGTGATCGTGACCTTGTTGGGCTTAACTTATTGAAGTTGTGTAAGCATAGATCGTGATTGCAATGAACTGATTAGGAAGAGGAATGTGATCACATCTAAAATATCCACAATCAAGCTAAACAACACCCCAGAGATACGTGATCGTGACCGAAACCATCATTGTATAGAACAAAATATGCCTGCCGTATGACAACAACCTACTATTTTTTGCAATATTCCAAAACTCCAAACGGGGTTTGGAATAGAGTTGAGCATGGATTTCAATAAACTAAATAGGCATAAAGCATGGAAACAGCATTCTTGACCTAACGAGATCGTTGAAATGCCCATTAGAATTCATTTTCACAAAAAGACCCCAATACCAAAAACCAAGCAAAAGAAGAAATTTTAGAAACTTCCACAACCAACCAAATACAAGCCCGGACACACCGGGGAAAGAACCAGCAACCCTACTAGCCCAAAATCACCATTCTGAAGCTAATGAAATCTTTTGAAATTTGATCTGATACTTGAATCACCAAGAGACCACCCAAGCTCCAAAATAAGCTTTGGCTGAATTAAATTTCCATTAAAAAGTCCAAACTCAATACGAAAAACTCGGGATACAAACTCAAGGTTTATCTAGACCAAAGTCGGCATTCCAAAGCTAATAGAACTATCGAAATTTGATTCGAAGTGCATTTACTACAATTTCACTCTCAAGTTCTACTGTTTAAAAAATAAAACATCAAAATAGGAAAACTGAGATAACGGGCAAACGAGCTACCTGGGCACTGAACTATTGGTCCTTGAAAGTCATAAATGACTTAAGAAACTATTAGACAGTTCTAAACACAGAAAAGGGAGGAAAGTAAGATAATTACTAGATGGTTCATCACAAAAATCTTTTTAATGACAACATTAACTAAGGTAGGTCATCGTATAAGTATCTGGCCCAAAACTCTATTCAGATGACCCATAGCTGGACATCCATGCATGCTCATCAAACATAACAAAACCAACTCTAATCAGATGACCCATAGCTGGACAACCATGCATGCTCATCAAACATAACAAAACCAAAGCCACTAGCTAAGATCCAGCAAATAGTTGTTAAGCCTAATTTACTAGTTTATTCCCCTCCTCTCAAAGTGTGTTTCATATATAGCATTAAATTGCGAGTAGGGATACATAGTCGTAGGGCAAATAACAAAGATAAAAAGCAAATAAAATAGGACATAGGATAGAATAATACACAACAGGTATCACATCCTATATTTCAAGTTATAACGGCATCTACATCCTACCTGTAGACAAGCCTACTCTTGACCTACACAGTGACATGATAGACCAGTGCCAAGAACCAAAAAAAAAAAAAAGAAAAGAGAGATGAAGAGAAGAAGTAGAAGCATCACACAAAAGTACACAACTGAACACAACTCCCTAGAACCTAGTATCTTGGTTATAGAGCATTTATATACAGAAAGGTCAAAAATACAACCCACAATGGGGAAAAACAACTAAATAACTATCCATACAACGACTAGGATAACTGTGAAGATAAAAGTAGGACCTTCCATCATGAATGATGACTTCTTACTTAGTCTCCTAATTAGCACCAAGCTAGTCCGCATGATGGCATCTGTCCTGATGACCCGCACTAAGACCAGCGTTAGAAAATGGTGTAGAAATATAGCATGAGTACCAAAAATTATAGGTACCCAATAGATATCATAGGCTGACCAGGAAAAAGTAATCATAAGAAAAATAAAGGGAGACTAAAAGTAACTAGGGTACTAGCACGTAATGTACAACTAGAAAGGCAACTACAATAATAGCAAGTGAATGCATTGAAAGGTCAACTATCATTGTGTGAAGTATCAACAAAAAAGTATGAATGAAAGCCACTAAAAAGGTAAAAAACATAGACTCGGGTCACAAAAAAATCATGAACAAAGGCGAAACATAGCAGGAGCTCCAACATGACAAGAACAAATAAGGACAAAGATAGAGGAAGAGAAATATAGGGAATGTAACCACTGAATGTCATAGTAACTAGGGTAAGGAAAGTAATCAATAATAAAAAAAGAGTAGCCACAGAACCTAGTTAGCAACCAACACATCCGCATATAAGTAACCCAATAAGACTTCCTTCGTAAGCCTCCAGAAGTGCAACCAAGTGCATGTGATGAAATGCAAAGGGTTGTTGAAAAGTAAATGGTGCATGACACCCCCTCCCCGATACAACACTTTTCCAGGAGCGGACCCACAGAAGCTACCCCATATACATACCACTCCTACTCCAGTATACTGCTCTCTCGGGCTATAACTCCTAAATAGTAGTAACATCTCAGCCATAGCCACCGAGTGTTATAGGGTCTGTGAATAGATCTAATTCTATGTATGAATAGTCATAAACAATGAACCAGTGGTATAATCATCAGGTCCAAGATTCCAAAACTCGAACTTAGACTTTGTATCATATCATATCTCAGTGGAAAACTCTAGTCCATCCATTTTACAAAATCCAAATCTCGGTAGAACCAATTGTCACCATGTAGGAAATATCTAAAAATCATGGTGATAGTGAGAAATTAACCCTAAATAGTGTGAAAAAATAGCTCTATACTCCTAATAAGAGGATTCTTAGAAGATACAAGTATCTATGAAATCAGTTTATAGTTATTACTCTTTCAAAACGAAGTTACCTTTTAAAATGCTTAGTGTATGCTCGCTACTCAAAACCAATCAATAAACTAACTATGTCTAAGACTGCTAATTGGAATCCAAAAGATGGTTGTCAAACCCTAGTCATAAGGTACATTCTCTCCTAGCCCAACTATGCTCTCTGGCCATGAATAATCACACCAAATATGCCATAACCTCCCAGAGGGAACCCGTTAAGGGCTAAGTAGACACACATACAGGGGAAAATATGGAGCTACCATGGTTCAGTCAAAAACAACTAAACTCCCAGGCTTGTACTGGTTCGGGCACAATATCATCACACAAGGCTTCTAACTATCCAGCAAAGTTGTATCTGTCTAGGTACAATGTCATCACATAGGGCTGCTAACTATCCATTGAAATCGGATCTAGATTTCTTTGGCCAAGAGTCCATATTTTCCCTAATTATACGCAACACCTTAGGTAACACATAGAATAATCAATATACTTAGATTTTCTCTAAAGCCACTAAATTAAATCAGGGGATAGCTACTAAGATCTTAGTAGTAGTATAATCCCCTCCCACCCATTTTACTTTTCATAGTCAGTGTATAAACAATACATACAAAAGGTTATACTCCTCCGCCAACCATACTATATTATAATGTCAGTGTTGAATACATAGGTAGGGCAAAATAGCCCAAGGTAAGTAACTAAGCTACAAGCCAGCTAAGTAGGCCATAGTTCGTAATAATAAACATAATGTAGCTCGACCTAGTGGTCTTAGCTCTAAGCTAGCACAATATCATACATAAACCATACTAATATCCAATCTGAAAAAAGTAGATCGTAGCCTACCTAGTGATGGCAAAAACCTCGAAAGTTATGATGAGAGGAGCGAAGAACCACGAACAATCTTGGCATTGCATGAATCTAGAAAAAAAAAAATAATCCACAAGTCAAGAGGATTAAAACAAGACCCATAATTCTATATAAATAGCGACGTTGAAATCTGACAAAGAATGGGTTTGAAAACTGTAATAGCTCAAAAAAATATACTTACACCAACACGTAGAACATAGATCATACATCATAGATACAGAGTAGGGCTTAAAATCATGGTAGAAAATAAAGATACAAGCCCAAAATTTTATGTAATATAGAAAACTTTATTACAATAGGAAAAATAAAGAATAACTCAATAGAAATAATCGTAGAACTACTGGATATGATTCGACAGAGTAATTCCCAAAGTAAAAATATTTGAAGGAACTTAAACAAGAAAATTTATAGGAACTAACCTACTATCCCAGTAAGTCACAAATGACCTTGAGCAGTTACAAGAAAGCTTTGACGTAGAAAAATCGTGGGAATAATGGAAATTGCCCCGAGGGCCATTACAATGGGTCTCCAACTAGTAACTCATCCATGATATGGAACATTACTATAAATATACAATGTTAATACCCAGTCTAAAGATAGTAAATTGTAGCCTAACTAGCACGGGAAAAAATTCTAGAATAGCATTGTAAGAAACCGAAGGTCACAAACAAGCTTGGTACCGCAAAAAAAACTAACAAAAACTAAATCCATGCTTTAGTATGAGTAATAGAAGACCCTAATTACAATAGAAGTTGTAGGGTTGAAATCCAAACTAAAAGTAGGTTAGTAGGCTCTATAACTTGGAAAAATAAAATATTTATACGCACACATAAGCCTAGCTCATTGATTGTGTGGTAAAAATATGGTTCAAATAGGAATATGAACAAGAATCAAGCCCAAAAACATTATACCAAATAAAAGGTTTTGTAAAATAAAAGACAAAATTGAGGAATTACCTAGTAGAACGATATTGAACCACCAAAATGCACTTTTACATATCAAAATCACTAACCCTAACCTTTAGTAACCCAAGATTATCTTCCAAGATGAACAAAATTTGGCAGAAATGAGTGAAATGTCAAAAAAAATTAAGACGGAGCTTTATATAAAAAACCACCCACCGGTTGATTTTTCGGCAAAAGTTGTTTATTTATCGACACTTGCAGATTTATTTTCTAAACTGGTCAATTTACTGGTCAAATAGCTAACTTTATCGTCCCTTGATATATCATCCATATTGTTGATTTATCGTTCATGGCTGATTTATCAAAAAATTGAATGAAGGATCAGTCACTACTGTAAATTTTTTATAATAAATTTAAAGTTGCTCCTAAAGAGGCACAAAATGGAAATGGTGTCAAATTTTGAAAAACCAAATATGCAAATTTCATGGAAAAGACACTCCGGACTCTGATGAACTGATAGAACGATGGTCCAAGATCGTTTGAGCAAAGAAAGGCTTGAAGTAAAAAGAACTTAAATTGAACCAAGAAGGCTTAGGCAAAAACAAATCACTAGAACATGAATCAAAAGTCCTACTAGACAAAAGTCCGCTTTTTAGAGTCAACAGAACTGTCAGAATTCAGTTCCGAGCATATTTTTTGAAAAACTACTCTTAAGTTCCAGTATTATAAAATTACAACTACTAAATATGAAAACTGAGATACTAGGGTAAAGAACTGTCAGGGAACCAAACTATCGGTCCTAACAAGTCATAAATGGCCCGGGGCAGCTCCAACGGAGATCTAAACACACCCATACCATAAAAGCAACAAAATAACCTTGAGGGTCGTTAAATGTTTGGAAAGCCATAGTCCCAAACACATAGTCAAAACAACATGAAAATACAGTATGAAACAAATTCTTTAGTCTATCATCAACCCAGGTTAGCAGGCTCATTGAGTGAAATAATACTAAACTCACAGATAGGAAAATCATGACATTACTAATCTAAGAAAAATATAATGAGAAACAAGCCTATGTTATACATATGTAACAGGTTAATGGTAATAAAGGGTAATTTACATGCTTTATAGAATATATTAGAAAGCAAGGAGTGATTGATATACCAAGGAATAGGTTCAATATATAGGTCAAAAAATAAACAAGGAACATACGATAGCAGGAAACATAGACTTTGTCATAAGAGAGAACATTTATGTAGAAGTTTCATTGTTTCAGTCAATGTGAAATCGGAGAGAAGGTACACATAGCAAGGATGATCTCAATGCAAAGCAGCTAGCATTTTTACAACAGAGGAGAAGAAAAGAAATAAATATGAGCAAGAAGAAGGCTTGTCAATTAGTATGATATCAGTGTAGAGGAAAGGAAACATGAAACCTTTACACAAAATGAACTTGAAGAAAAGAGAAACATATATTAGGCTAACTTAACAACAATCATGTGCAAAGGGAAAAGGTTTAGGCATGCTCATTTTTACTTAATCCCATCTAGGTACATAAGATCATATAGCAGGTATATAGAGCCTACCATAAGGTTAGAAGGAGAAGGGAAAAGAGAAGTAGTTAATACACCATCTCTTGTTGTAACATATAAGAGAAAAATAGTTAACATACCGACACATAACTCACTTAGAGGGATAAGAAATTCAAGTAGTAATTCACAGGGATCAAAGTTTACTTAACATTAGAGGGAAGACGAGAATTAAGAAATAAGCTAGTATCACGTAAATATGAGTTTAATATGAAAGAGGAAAGGGAGAAGGCTACAACATGTAGTAGTGTGAACTCAACATAAAAGGAAAGTAAGGAATCATCTGGTATATATAGACTTAATATGAAGGTAACGGGAAACTAGTGCACATGATAATACATGAACTTAATTGATAAGGGGGGGGGGTGAGGCTGGATCATAAAATGACATATATGTTAATAAAAGAAAACAAAACAGATGAAATACCCACGAGGAGGCAACATGAACTTAATATAAAGGACGAAGAAGATTGGGTAATCACCTTGGCAGGGACTTGTCTATAATCTTAACCTATAGTGAGCAGGAAAGTATGTAGTTACTTCGAAGATGAGGGTTCAGGGAAAGAGAACATGATTTGTGATGCACACTGTTTAGTTTAAGATAGAAAAGAGGAAAAGTAGACAAAACAAAGGACTAGAAGTCATCTATTTATACACCTCAGGCAGTAAGAAATAGCAAATATATTTAAAAGATGTGGAAGGTTAGGCAGTCATAGAAGAACAAAGAATTGAAAAACATTAACAAGGGGGCTTAGCCTAAGTTATATATCGTAGAAATAATTAGGATTTAATATAATAGACTTGGTCTTATCTAGAAGAATTAATCAAGTCTTGCATATAGGGTCAATTAAGGGAATAGAATAGAATTGAAAAGTTCATATACAACTTTACAAAAGTACAAAATAAATAATCATTTTGATAATTTCAGTAGAAAGTAGTTCAACGAACATGCTAAATCAATACTACGAGAAAAAATTATCTATCCTAGCCATATTGTATATTCTAACCTTTGTGAACAAAAAAGAAGAATTGAACTCAATCAAGCACATAGAGATAGACAAGTATAAGCCTAACAAGACAACACACAGAAAGCAAACTACAAGTTCAATAAGCTCTTTTCAAGCAATAAACTAACCAACATGAGATAATACATGTGTAGATAGCTCAAAGACTAAATACTATACTCAACATCAACCAAATAGACTTTGTAAGTACAACTAGAACTGGCAAGTTATGCACACAGTAATTAGACTTAACATTACTCGTTTTAGTTAACTAATTTAGCCTAAATGAACATGAAATAAACTAAGTGAGTCTATAGGCATATAGGAATGTCACATGTATACCAAACACATATTAAGAATGTATAACATATAAGGTTTTCCATACAACACGTATTTTTAGCAAACAGAGCATAAACAAGCCTTATGGGATTAGTCATTATGCAACCATCAATTTTAATTTCAAATTAATACTAAGTAAAAACTAACTGGAAGTACTGACTTATACATGCTACTAAACTAGACATCAAGCACAGAGAAACATATTACAACATAATTAAGGCAATGTTCAAAAATATACAGCTCTAGGGGTGCAACACACAAACAACAAGAATAAAGACTCTAAAATGAGGATATTTTAACCTTTAAACCTTGAAAAAATAACGGAGAGGAAATTTGAATATCCTTTGTCCCTCAACTCTTGAGATTATCAAACTCTGTGACTCATTGGAGGCGGGTTGAACCCCATATCAACCCATATCCTTACCTTTGGCATCCTTGCAATATATATGTTCTTAGGACAAGAAAACAGGAGTCAAATTTCCCAAGTTCCATGTCACTATTTCTTTCCTTTTTGATCACTCCATAAGTCATTGTGCATTTTAGGTGAAGGAGTTATAAAGTAAATGAAGACTGATCCTTCACTTCCTTAAAAGGAACTGAAAAAAAAGACTCCAAGAGCATACATAGAAAATAGAAAATCATATAGGGATAGTTTAACATCGGATTATGGGGTGGGTTGCGAGGTCATTGATTTATGAATTTAGGGTGCCAAGGTGATAAATTTAAGATCACCTTTGAGAAAAGGGATTAAAAAGGTAGTGGGATAGCTCCCTTACATTACTTGTCAAATACGCAACTTTTTTATATCTTAACCCTTAAAAAAGGAAATAGTTTTTTTTCAGAATACTTTAGGGCTAAGATATGAATGAAACAAATTTGTCATTGAAAACAACAAATGAAAGTTAGAATTTTAAGAAAGAATCAAAATTAAAAATAAAAAAGAAATATCTTGTGACATTTAAGATCCCTAAATATAGAAACGCACTTAACATTTCACTTTCAATATAGAAACGAATCCACGGAGTACAACAATCTTCAGCACATTAGTAGAATCAACCCACCTAAAGGGTTGTTCAATATTATAATAGTAAAACCAATCAAACGTGCTAAAGCCATCTCCTAAAACCCTATACACCAAGGTTAAGGACAAATCAAAACATACTACACACATCACTAGATCTAACCCACCATAAGCATAATAAAGAAACAAAAACCACATCCTTTACTAAAAAGGCTTAAATAGGATTAAATAAGGTAGCAACAGTCAAATAATATCATCTACTAATCATCAACACCAAATAAACATCATAGAACAGAGAATAAACAATATAAACAAGAAAGATAAGAGCAGAAGGGTAGTAGATTAGATTATTTGGAGCAAGAACCAAAGAAAAATCACTAAAAACCTATAGACCATAAAACCCCAAAACAAAGATAAAACCTAATCTCATCACAACCTTTCAAACTACTTGAAGGAGTGCAAGGAAAACTCCTTTAAGGGAACACTCCAAGGGTTGAGCCTCTCTCAAATTTTACCTCTTTAAGATATAAATTTAACATTATTGTTAACCTTAAAAAACTAAGTGAGATTATAAAATTAGCACAAAATTCCATTATTTATGAATCAACCAAACCATTTTTCAATTTTAACAAGAATAATTTATGTTTTTCCTTCTTGTAGTTAAACTGGAGCCTATATTCCTCAAAATATAAGAACTCTAATAACTTCAAAAACCTTAATTTCTCACTGGAAGCTCACTGGAATCATATTACTAAACCTTAAGAAGGTAGAGGGGAATTATAAGGATCCAGGGCTTTTTCTCCAAGTCGAATCAAATAAATGGAAAATAGAAATTCGAACTGGAATAAACAAATCCCAACCATCCATTTCAGAATCAAATAGAGAAAGAAGAGGGGGAGGGGGGGAATTGATCAAGAGACAATCATTGGCCTCCACAGACATATGGAAATATACTAGAAATAAGAACTAAAAATTACACCTTATCTATAGATTATATAAGTCTCGACACAACATAGTACGATGGTATACCTTGCACAAAAAGCTAGACCTTAGTTCGTCCACATAGATTGGCAAGGACAAAAGGGTGACAATATTAAAAGCTTTACGAAGCTTCAAGAAAAAAGGAGGGTAATAAAGTGAAAAAGAGGAGGTAGAATTACAGTTTGAAGAGGATTGGGGGTAATAGGGAATGGGACTTAGATGAGGGATTTAGGGGTAAAAGACACGGACTTGGCCGGTTTGACTGTGTTATTTGATTAGGCTAGGCATTATAAAAAAGGGAATGGAGTTTGGGTTGATTTTTGAAAAGAAATAAAGGGGGAAAGGGACACATACACGTGCACACACACATACGCGTGCGCGCGCGCACACACATATATATATACACACACATTCAAACACAAATAGTAAAAATAATATATAATCTGTGATGAGACTAAAACCTGATATAAGAATTAAAGTAACTAACTAATTACTCAAGGAGATGAATTTTCAAATATCATATGTGCAGTAACATAATTAGGTATATCACATACATAATTATATACTCTTTTCAAAAATTAGAGGGTACAATGAATACATTAGAATGTATACACGTCATACTTTTAAAAGATTTTATAAAATCTTAACAATCATACCCTTATGCACGTATATAAACTTGTATATTTGATATATATAACTGTATATAATTCATTTAGTATTGTAATTTTTTTATAAAGAAATAGGCTTTAATAAAGATCATATTGGTAAAAACCATGGCATTTTGAGCTTAGTAAATTTCCAATTAAAACATCTCATGTTTTGAAAAATACAGGCTTATCAATTATTAATTAGAGGAGGGTAAGACTAAGTGTCAAAAATTTCTTCAATGATTATAAATAATAAAAATGATCAGTCGAATTTTTACTTGACCAGTCCTCTGTTCATGCTTTCCATAAACAATCCAAGGGTAATTCTGTTACTAGTGAAATTCAATGAACTTAGCTAAAGGTCATCAAAAAGAGGTGTTTTATGATCTCTTTCAATGGAAAACAAGCTAGGTTTCATCAATTGTGAGTGTAACAAGCCAAATGCAACTTCCCCAATTTTACGACCATGAGAAAGGTGTGGTGACATGAGAGCTTCATAAATATTAAACTACTTAGATAACGAAATTTCTAATAGTGTTGAATGTTTTAATGATGCACTCAAGATTTGGAAGGAGTTATTTTTGTTGTACCTGAAATTTTAATTCTTATTTTAGGAGTGTGAATTAAGTCGAAAAGGTTGATACCTCGAAAATAACCATAAAGTTCGTAACATTTATCCTTAGAATGACCTGGTGTTCTGCAATACTCACAGTTCTCTGTATTTATTGTTGTATGTCTGACTATCTTGGGAAGAATAATTGGTGATAAATTAATTTATTATCCATTGCTTGTTTTTACTAGTGGTGAAGGGTATTGATGATTAGGAAGTACTCCCACCCTTTGCGTTGTTTCCACATAAGGATGTATTAACTCTTAAGGATATTGAACAAATTCCCACAAGGTTTTAGGCTTAATGCCCACCCCATCTCTCATGTTGAACAAATAGTGAGAAGGCATGTGCCAAGGATGGCAAGGGATCCATCATCAGTATGTTCCCCCAAGATGCATTCTACTTATTTAACTAATGATAAAGTAAATGAATCTCTTATATTTTTTTTATGCATGTGTTCGTTTGCACCATAAGAACAATTACAATTTCACTGGAATTTTGCATTCTGATTGTTAAGTTCTTCCTAAAGTTCCGTCACCAGTAAAATAGGTAGTGGAATCTAGGATTCCTTGTGACAAATCATTAATTTCACTCGACATATGATATAGTTTTGTTGCCATTAGTCTTATCATATTGATCCTTCAACTCTTTCCAATTCTTGAGCGCGTCATTAAAGTATTCAACACTATTAGAAATTTCCTTATCTAAGTAGTTCAATATCTATGAAGCTATCATGCCACCACACCTCTCTCATGGTCGTAAAATTGGGGAATTTGTATTTGGCTTGTTACACTAACAATTCATAATACCTAGCTTGTTTTCCATTGAAAGAGATCATAAAACACCTCTTCTCCATGACCATTAGCTAAGTTCATTGAATGTCACTTGTACAAGAATTACCCTTGGATTGTTTACGAAAAGCATGAGTAGAGGATTGGTCAAGTCAACATCGGACTGATCATTTTTATTAGTTATAACCATTGTAGAAATTGTTGACACTTGAGTCTTGCCCTCCTCTAATTAATAATTTATAAGCCTCTATTTTTCAAAACTTGAGATGTTTAATTGGAAATTTACTAAGCTCAAAGGGCCATAAATTTTAGCAAAATGATCTTTATTACCAGGTCATTCTAAGGATAAATCTTATGAAATTTATGGTTATTTTCTAGGTCTCAGCCTTTTCGGCATAACTCACACTTCTAAGATCAGAATTAAATTTCGGTTACACTAAAATTAACTCTGATTCCAAGGGAAAGAAGGTATTATATGCTCATGGACAATTTGCATACATTCTATCAGTAAGAGGGGAGAAAATTGATTCTAGGTTGGAAAATTAGAATATGAATTAGTTCAAGGAGCAATACGACTAGTTGGTCATGCTACGTCAATAGTCTCACAGAGCGAAGTTTGTACATCACTCATTTAAGAATCTTATCAATGGGATTGTGAAATTTGCAGGTATTATACATTGTTGTAATAAATTAACTTCGATTGATTTTTGTAAATTCTCATGCAAATGTTTGAAGTCAAGAGCATATACATGGATCATAGATTCTAGTGCCTCAAAATATATAACTTTCCATGAATCTTACTTATCTGATATTATACATTTTCCATATCTGGTGTTTGTTATCCTTCAAAATAGTTAAAGCTAGAGTGACCGAGATTAGTAATATGATTTTAACAGTTGAAATTATTCTTCAAAAAGTTCTGTGTGTTCCTTTATTTAATGTAATTTTATTTTCATACATTGTTTGACTCTATATCTCAAGGGCATCACAATTATTTACCAATAATACTTTCTTCTGCAGGATCCTTCGATAAAGAAGCCTCTGGAGATTAATGAATTTTATTATGGTCTATACCTCATATGCTTTGATTGTTTGATGAAATCCACAACAACTTCGAAAGAGTCATCATTACCCTCTAATTCAAATGTTTCTATTGTGTAATGTTGTTACTTTACACGACTTTAATAAAAATTGTAGAGACACTAATAATTATTTTGATTTACCTATAAATAATGTTTATTGAAAAGTAGATCCTTCTAATTCTAGTGAAAGTAAAGTACATGTTCCTTTTGTGATTCCTCTTGTTATTTCTTCTTTGTATGTCATAAAAAATATGTTTGTTTTGATATGGAGTCATAGAATTGGACATGTTCCCTTCAACAGTATGATGGACATTTCCTCTACTCATGCCAAGTTCTCCCCTAAAAAACCCTTTATGTGTATCATTTTCTCCATGTCCAGACAAACTAAACTACCCTTCCCAGAGAGAACCAAAATAGGTTTTTAAACTTATCCACATTGATTTAAAGAGACCATATCATGTACGTATTCATTATCATTACAAGTACATCTTTACTTTGGTGGTTGATTAGCAGTAAGTGTACCAAGACCCATCTTTTACCCTGCAGTAGTAATGCTTTCAAGCAATAAAATTTGTTACCTGTTTCGTGAAGAACCATTCAAAGTCAATAAAAATGTTAGATCAGAATATGATCTGGAGTTCAATAACTCAGAAGAAAACCGATTCTTTTAGTCCCTAGGTATAGTACATAAGAAAAGTTATCCGTACACACCATAACTAAATGATGTTGTAGAGATGAAGCACAAGTATCTTTTCTAAAAATCTAGGGTTCTCTTGTTTCAATACAAACTCCCAATCAAGTACTGACGAGAATGCCTTATCAAATACATATCCATCATTAATACGCTTCCCACCACATATTTAAAGAATATACGTCCTGTTGTAATCTTACAAAATAGAAGAGAAGACAACTCATATAACAATGTCTTTGGATGCCTCTATTATCCCACTACACCCAAACACCTTAGAACAAAATTTTAACTAGAAACCCGTTCACATATTTTTGTTGCATATCACATTAGTAATTATTAGTCATGGCCTGAAATCGGACAATGATGGGAATTATATCAAGCTCCACAACAGGTACTCCAACACGCAATAATGAAACAACAACTTATTTTAAGTGCGAAGATAGAAGGTTGCTTAAATAAATAATATAATCCCTAAGATCTTGTCATCACAAGTACAAGCCCCTGTTAAGTATCAAACCAAACAAATAGTACAACAGCTGCAGTAAAATAGCCAAAGGGGAAGTCAGGGCACTTCTATTTAACTGTATCTACCTTTGCTAATATTCAAACTACCTTAACTCTACCTGTACATGAATTCTGAAAGAGCTGGGTCAAGAACCTATAAAAAATGTGCATAAAAGAAAGGGTGAGTGCAAAAAACATGTCTTCTTAAAAGAATCCTCGGCTGACCCTACGTAAAAACAATGACGAGAACTCTCACTCAACTATACCCCCAAAACTACCACACCTGCACTCAGGGCATACCAACCTATCCTAGTAAATTATAATATATATTCAACAATAGAAAGTAACATTCACATATCATATCATCACTTAAATCATAATAAAAGGGTACATTTAAATCATGATGGAATGTATAAATAATCAAAGTCATAAAAATGTTAGAATGGCGGATGAATGGATCATTTAATGCAATATAAAGATGATGTGAATGATGCATGTTTGTCTGACCTCCAAAAATTAATTCCATTCAGGATAGAAACCATGGGGTTTATCTATGCTATGTACATTTTTTTTGGAACTATTTTCCCTTGTCCAATAAATTACACCAATCTACTCGGAACAATTTTCCATCGGTCCATAAAAATCATTTCAGCCACTTGTTTCCAAAATTTCACAATTTTAAATATCTGTATGTTCACAATACATATGTATGATTCAAAACATCAAATGGAGTGTAACTATCACAATAAAATCTCACAGTCAATTCACAATTCAAGACCATCGACTTTGAGTCAAATACTAATGACAACATTTCAATAAGATCAATTCAATTACAACATACCGAATCATGAAATTATTTAAAAATCCAAACTCATAAAAAGCAATAAATATGCAATCTGGGCACAATTCTCATTTATTTCCATTTATTTGCCAAAAGTAATCATCTGAAATCATGAGAATCACATAGTCAACTAATCAAAAATGAAGTCACGTTCAACAAGCATATTTACCATTTTTTAATCCTTCAAAATAGACATCAGTGCCCATACAAATGCTTGTAATTTCACCTATGAGGGACTCCTAACTCCTCATTACTCTCATTTACAAGGAACTATCATGTAAGAACAAAAACTCTTTGAAAAGAGTCAAAGAAAACATTTACAAGTAACTATCATGCAAGCACAAAACACTTTCAATAAGAGTTAAACAAAACCCCAACTTTCCATAACGTAGATTAACTAGTCAAACAAAATCCTTGTCCTTTTAAAAAGCTTCTAAAAGAGGTTAATCTTTTCAACTACAGATTCAACATAACGCAACAAAATTATAAAGACTGATATTATTATACTTTGAATTTGGGTTCAAGAAATCTCAAAAATTAAAACTCCAGCCCACCAATGAAAAACTAGAATTTTATTTTAAAATCATATTATCCATAACTTGGGGGAGTCCTAGGATCAAATTTCTTCAAAATTCGAGTCAAAATCATCCATCAAAGTCTCTAAACAGCCTTTCAAAGCATAAATCAAGTATTTACAAATTTTAGTTTTTAAAAATCAAGATTTAAAGATGCAAAAATGAATATATCATTTGGGAATATTGAAATACTAGTTTAGAAAATTACCCACCGAAGAAATGTTTAAAACTCTCCATATATCACCTTAAATAAAGCTTTGGAACTCTCAAAAATGGAAAATAAAACTTAGGAGAAAATCTGAAACATCCCTACAAAGATACAAAAAGAAGTACAAAATTCCACAAGAGACACTAATTTGCGATTGATATGGGATCGCATAATGATATGGTTCTGTAAAAGATTACCTAAGATCGAATAAAGGTAAAAATATAGCCCAAACTTCAGGATCACTATCAAATTCCTTGGTCCATTATACGATTGTATAATAAGTATGCAGTCCACACAATAGACCAACGGATCCCAAAATTGGAACAAAGAGTCAAGTTGTCTACTAGAACATTCTGCCGCCAAGGATGCCCATTATATGCACTACATACAAAGTATACAACAACATAATGGTCAAAATGGCCAAGAACTTTAATGCACAATATTTTACTAAAATCTAAACCCCGCACCCTGATTCCCAAAGCTAAACCACCTAGCAAGTGAAAGTTACAATCTCAAAGAAAATTTCAAAAAGGAAAATTAATCACTGCTAAGAAGGTCAAAAAAAGATGCAATGGGTCAATAAATCATCCACGACTAAAACACATATTCGTACTCAAACTTAGGGGAAGAGAATAACTTGAGTTAATGAAAATACAGTGCTATAAATTCCTCAATCTCCAAATTAGCCTCATCAATCGGACAATGCCTCTACTAGACCTTAAGAGAAACTTTATTCTTTGTCCTAAACCTTCATACCTGTCTGTCCAATAAGTCTACTAGCTCCTCCTCAGAGGTAAAATATATATCAAAAACCATTGAATCTCACTGAATCACATGAAAATAATTAGGAATGTACTTATTCAATATCTATATATAAAAGACCGACCGCATGGATGGTAGACCAGAAGGTATTGCATACTCGTAATCTACTTTATCCATACAATGAAGAATCTCAAATAGTCCTATAAACTATTGGATAAGTTTGACCTTCTTTCCATATCTCATCACACCCTTTATGTGACACCTTCAACAAAATAGGACATTCAACCATAAACACTAGATCTCGAACTCTCTTGTCAACATAATACTTTTGTCGATTATAGGCTATCGACAATCTAATATGGATCAATTTTATTTTGTCCATCTAATCTCACAACAAATCCATAGCCTAACACCTAACCTTGAAGGCATCAAACCACTCAAACGGTAACCTACAGATATTACCATACAAAGTCTAAAATTATTTGATTTAAATATGTAAGGGATAATTATTATTATAAATAAACTATAATAATGGAAGGAATGGTCTTGATGAAAACCAAATTCGGTTACACATGTTTAGAGTATATCCTCCAACACCTGAATGAACCGCTCAGATTGACCATGGTTTTGGGGATAAAAGGTTGTGCTAATGACTTATTAGGTACCCAACTCACATTATATAGAACTCCAAAAGTGATATATGAATTGTATCCTTAATTAGAAATAATGGAAATAGATACTCCATGAAATCAAACTATCTCCTAGATATACACCTTGGCGAACTTTTTTGTAACATACAAATTTCAAACAAAAATGAAGTGAATAGAATTATTCAATCTAGCCAAAATCACCTAAATGGTATAAAGGATCCCCATAGTTTTGGGACAATCCAAAAAAAATCCATGGCAATGTACTCCACTTCAATTTGGATTTAGTTAATATTTTACTTATATCGCTAGGTAACTGTTGCTTATACTTCACTTGATGATAGTTAAAAAACTTATCCATGTTGTTTTTCTTCATTAAATACTACCAGTAATGTTGCTTCAAGTCACGATACATCTTTGTTGCTCCTAATTAAATAGAATACCTCAAATTGTGATATTTCCTCCATTATCAAGTCTCAATCCTTAGGAACACAAATTTTACTTCTAAGCCACAGCCAGACTCCTGATCAATTATATACTCCTTTGCCTTACCCTTCAACACTTTATCATGAATGATGCACAACCTCAAATTCACTATCCTTAATATGCTCTACCAATAAGGATCATGCATCCACACAAGCAAGAACCCTACTATCTTCTAAAATGACAAACCTTATAAAACTATTAGCTAAGCTCTAAACATTTCTAGACAAAGGTTACCTATGCTCGTCGACTTCTGACTCAAGGATATTTGTCACAACATTACCCTTTTTTCGGATGATATAAAATGGTCATGTCACATTCCTTTAAAAACTCCAACCAACTATGTTATATAAAATTCAAATTCCTCTAATTGAATGTATACTGAAGACTATAATGATTAGTTACCACCTTACAATGCAATCCATATAGTAATGTCTCAACAACTTTAACAAAAAATCACCACTGCTAATTCTAAATCATTGCTATGATAATTCCTTTCATGAATCTTCAACTACCTCGAAGAATAGTCCACAAACTTCCCTTTGTGCGTTGAGACACCACCAAAAATCCAACCATTGATTAATCATAATACAGGAATAAGCTTTTACCCTATAAAGGTAAGGTCAAAATAGGAAAAGATTTCAACAACACCTTAACTTCTTGAAAGCTCTCCTTGCACTCATCGAACCACTAGAATACCATATTATTTTGAGTCAACAGAGATGCAATAAAAGATAACCTAAACAAACAGCCTATAATAACTTACCAACCCCATAAATGTCCTGATCTGTATAGGCAAAGTAGGCCTTGATAAATCATGAACCGTCTCTATTTTAGCTTGATGAAACCTAATACCCTCCATTAGATACTACATGTCTCTAAAACACCACAGTACTCATCAAAAACTCATACTCCAAGAACTTCTTTTTCAACTTCTCATCTCTTAACTTCTATAAAACAATCTTCAATATTGAACACGATCTGCCTTACTCTTGAAATACACTAAAATCTCATCAACAAATATGATGACAAAGGAGTGAAAGTGCACCCAAAACACACCATATATCATCTCTATGAACGTTTCCAATCTAAACAAAATAATAAGGAACTCATAGTGACAATGCCTAGTCTTAAAAGTTGTTAGGATTCATTCGATGCCCTAATCATGAATTGATGGTACCCCGACCTTAAGATTATCTCAGAGAATACAATCAGACCCTAAAACTAATAAAATAAATCATTAATATATAGGAGAGGACACTTGTTCTAATAGTCACCTTTTTCAAATATCAATAAATGATGCGCATCTTCATGAACTCATACTTCTTCTTTACAAATAACATTGTCACGCCTTAGAGAGTTACATTACGATTGTTAACCCCTTGGACAACGAGTCTATGATTGATCCTTTAATTCCATCATCTCTTTTTGAGATAACTAGGCTTAGTTCCCAAGAAAAAATAAATAAAAAAGTCAATATCCTTATCTAGAGGAAAACTAAGAGAATTTATAGGAAAAAAATCTGAAAATTCTCTCACAATACCTATTTCTCTAAGGAAGAAGTTTCAACATTAGTATAACTTACAAAGGAAAGATATGAGAGACAACACTTCTTAACCATCCGTTGAGTTGGACGAAAAAAATTACCTTCCTAGGATATAAAACCCTAGTACCCTCCAACAGTGAGTCACCAAACATCATTAAGGTAACAATCTTAGCATGACAATACAAGACAGCATATAGGGAAAAAGTGAATCTATTCCTAGAATCACGTCAAAATTTTCTACTCTGAGTATAATCAAATCTACCTATATTTCATACCCCTAATAAAGTCACAATATAGGATACTTACACCAGATTGACCACTAAAGAAATACCTATGATAGTAGACATATGAATAGACATCATAAGAGAACCACATAACATATCAAGGCTTGAAGTAATCTATGAAGACACATAAGAGAAAGTAGAACAAGGATAAAACAATACTGAAGTAGGTCTATGCATACAGGGATGATTCTTGTAATAATTCCACAACCTACCTCTACCATAGGTCTAATGAGGAACATACAACAATAACCTCTACTATCACCAGATTGGGTCAGTCTTCTACCTCCTCCGTTTATAAGCACCCTATAAGTATGTCATCCTTAACCTTTAAGTACAGGTTCATCTTCCCTCGATTGAATATGATTTCTCAGTTATGGGCCTCTTTACTAATATTTTGTCCTCTACATAAATGCATAGTAACAAAACATGTATACGGAGATCTAGAATGATACCCCATTGAAAACATTCAAAAGAACCTGAATGGATACTTGGTCTAGAACCTCTAAGAATAACCCATTAATGAACCTCATTCATAATTCCCACCCTAAGACATATGCATAGCCACCTAAATTTGTCTACTAGAATTATATTGACAGCCTCTACCCAAGAAATCTAGACATCAAGATGACGAACCACTAGAACTACCTTTCCTACAGGCTTTTTTTCAACTTTTAAGGGCATTACATGAATCTATTGAATCCACTTTTAATGATCTATTATCTTCTAAAATAGAGCTCCTAAAGTAACTAGATGCTCAGCATCCAACTGAAATGGAAGAATCAATACCTTTAACAACTTCCTAATCCTATCTTTTTCTATAGGAATACTCATCAAGGTATGCTTAGCCAAGGTAGGGAAAATGGTCTGATTACCAGTCACTAACATGGTAGTTTCCTTCAAAGCATTAAATTAATCCCTCAAACTCTTCCTTATTCTTTGGGGCACATACTTTGATAAGAAGTCCTCTAAATATTAATTCCAAGTCATTAGAGACAAACCTACTGACCTACAATCCAAGTATTATCTCCAGCACTACTTTGATACCCAAACCATGTAAGAGGTAGTGTAATCTGCACCATGATGCTTTACCAAATTGAGGTTATGAAACTTATCATAAAAACTAGTCGAAAACTCATAGGAATCCTTATTTGGTGCACTTTTCAAATAAGGAGGACAATCCTCACAAGTGTATCAACAATCTTCGTGTCTTCCACAAGCATAACTGACATAGATTTAGAAGGTGTAACACCAACTCTAATAAAGAAATTCATCAATAAATTGAGCAATAATAATAGTAGATGTGCCTTACTAGTCTAAAGTCCCTACATTTGACCCTTTGGTAGAGGTTAACCCCATATCTAGTCTGTGACCCTTAGGAGTAGTTAGGAAACCCTTGACTAACCCATACCCTCAAGAAAACCCAAAATGCAAACCATGGTATCTTAAAGTTCTATGTTGACTATATAACCATAGGGTGTCTATGCTGTCCCCACGTCCTATATTTGAAAATCCATATCCACCACCAAAATCTTAAGCATAAGGATGGTTTCCCTAGAACGTCCCTATTTGGTATGGAACCTCTTAACCTTTCCTTTTCATAGACCAACGACTCTATCCTGACCGTAGAAAATAATAGTTTTCATCCCTACCATCTATCGAGAGAGCCAACATAGTCAGTAACTGCTCAGGATAATCATGCACCATAAGAAAGGAAAAAATAAAATGATATTTACTAAAACTCCTGTACACTCTTAAGGATAAGTAATATAAATATCTACACAAATCCGTGATACTCTTATAGACTTGATTTGTACTTGTGATACAAACAAACCTAGAGATCTTATACAAACTTGTCAAGGCCTGAAATTGAGTCATAATAGCACCTATACCAATCTCTATAATAAGTAATAATAGACTCAATAATGAAACTAGAGAAAAATGTTGAAAACATATAGCTTAGGTAAAAAAAAAAGAAGTTTTAAGAAATAACACTCATAAATCCCCAAAATATGGTTGTTACTAGTACGAGCCTCTACCAGGTATCAAAATGATTATAGTCTAAAAACATATAAAGGAAATATAAGAAAAGAGTAGTAATGGTGTGACTCAAAGGTAATATAAATCAATTGCAGCTACCTCTGTTAATCTTTAAACATCGTCGAACTCTAATTCGTCATGAATTCAAGATGATATGGCTCCAGAACACACAAAAAATATATAAAAAACAAAGGATGAGTACGATAAACATATGTACTCAGAAGCATCTTCAACGTACCCTAATTAAAAGTATTGATGAGCATACTAACTCAATCAAACTCCAAAAAGTAAAACACTTACACCCAGGAAAATCAACCTAGCTTGACAGTTTAATAAACATACAAATAAGAGGAAAGTAGCACGATATATCAAGTAATCACTTAATGATAATAAAAGGGCATATTTAAGTCACAAAATACAAAAAATCCAAGTCATAATGATATCTAAATGAATGGATAAATGGATGATTCTATGAAATATGTAGATATTGTAAAATATTGCATCTTTTACCTACTTGTACCTCTATGTAACTACCCAAAAATCGAGTTGTCATGGTGTTTACATTTCACCTTTAGACATGCCTAATCCTTGCCTAGAGTGAGTGGTTGTGGGTCAGTACCAAGTACCCAATAGAAAGGAAAGGAGGTGAGAAGAAATGATAGAAATAGAATAAAAATAAACACTATTGAACCTAACTCCCCAAAACCTGGTATTATGGCTGTAGAGTATCCATATACAAAAAGGTACTAATACAACCCACAATGGGGAAAAGATACAAAATAGCTACCCACACTCCAAGTGGAACAGTTGTATAGTTATAAAGAAGCCTGGCAGTATGAATGCAAATTGCTCACCAAATCTTCTGAACAACACTAAGCCTGTCGGCATAATAACATCCACCCTGATAACTCGTACTAGAACCTGTATCAGGGAAATATACAGAAGTATAGCATGAGTACCAAAAACAACGGGTACATAGTAGGCATCACAGGCCAACTAGGCAAAAGTAATCATAGGCAAGGTAAAGGAAAATCAAAAGTAAATAAGGCAATGGTATATAATGTACGTCAAACAGGAAAACTACAATGATGATTAGTGAGTGCATTAAAGGTAAGCTATCAATGGCTATAGTATCGGCTGATTGGTATAAAGGAAAGCCACCTAAAAAGCACAACACATAAACTCGGGTAACAAGAAGCTCATGACCAAACGTGAAACGTACCTGGAGCTCCATCGTAACCAACACAAGGAAGGACCAATAACTAAATACGAACTATCAACTAGCTAGGATAATAACAATTATAGTAAGTGCACGAATAGTATCAAATGGCAATAGAAGGGAATAAACAAGATCTACTAGAAAAAAAAAACACAATCGTTACCCCACTCTACAGGTAGGTTTACTCAAGCGCCTAAGTAACCTAACAATTACTTTACCCGTAAGCTCAAAAGAGTAAAAAAAATTGCGTAAGGATACAATGAGAAGTGGTGCTAAAAAGTAAATAGTGCCTATTCGCACCCTCCCCAGTACATGACTCTGTTAGAAGTGGACCTACTAAAGTTTTCTTATATACATTCCCAGCCTACCCTAGTAAACCCCTCCCCCAGCCATACAACATACCCCAAGCATAGAGACCCTAGAGGGATCCAATCCCACTTACAAAATCCTCATAAAAAGGCATCCAATTTCGTAGTCATAATTGCCTAAAGGAAAAACTATAGCTTAGCCCATATATCATATCTCATTTGAAAGACAAGTCCATCCATGTAGACAAAGATCCAAATCTCAGTAAGTCTCAACTACCGCCTTGTAGGTGATATTCAAAATCATGGTGATAGTGAGAAAATAGTTCAATACTACTCCTGAGAGTAGTCATTGAAAATAAAAATATATATATATAATAATTTTCCAATTATCACTCTGTCAAAATCGAGTTACCTTTTAGAAATATTTAATGCATGCTCATGAAAGACCCAACCAATAGGCTAAACTGATCTAACTCTTCTAATTGGAATCCATAGGTTGGATGTTAAGCCCTAGTCACAAGGTATATCCTCTCCTAGCCTCATTACGGTCCCCAGCCATGAGTAATCATATAAATATTGTCACACCTTTTAACAGGGTTCCCATTAAGGGTCAAGAACACAACCATATAGGGAGATACACGGACGTTCTATATCTCTTCCAAGAACCACTTACTCACATGATCGTATCGGGACAGGGTAGAATATCATCACAGGGCTTCTAACTACCCAACATAATCATACACGTCAAGGTAGAGAGTCATCACATAAGGCAACTAACAACCCAGAATAACCATAATTAGCTAGGTATAGTATTATCTTATAGGTTGCTAATTATCCCATAAATGCCAATTCCGGGTATCTATGGCCAAATTTCCAAACTGCCCTAATAATACACAATATCTCAGGTAGAACACAAAATAACTAGCCTACCTAGATCGGTTCTAAAGCCACAACCTAAATCTAGGGATAGATACAAAGATCTAATCACTAGTATACTTACCTCCCCAACCGTACTATGGTCCAGAGCTAATGTATGGCGATATGCATTAATGATTTTAATCCTCCCCTAACCATACTATGGACAAAATTCGGTGTGAGACACGTGGGTAGGGAAAAATAGCCTTAGGGAAATTTTTTAGGCTACAAGCCAGCTAAAGGGGCCATAGGCTAGAAAAATAAGTAAATTGAGGCCCGACTAGTCATCCCGGCCTTGAGTTGGTGCTTTACCCTATAGATGTTATACTATTACTCGATCTAACTAAAGTAGACCTAGCCTACCTTGGAACTAGTCAACACCTCAAAAGTCACACTGGAACAAGTGGAGAATCACAAATAAGCTTGGCACCGCATGAATCTAACATTACATAATACACGAGTGACAAGGAGTAAAATAAGACCCATATGGAAATATAATAGTTGGGTCAAAATCCAAACTAAAAAAGGGTATGGAAACCCAGATAGCTCAAAAAATTGAAATAGTTATACCAATATATAGAGCACAACTTATACATCATCTAGTACAAAATAGTAGGATTTGAACATATAATGCCCATGAAATTTATATACTTAGAAAACTTTATTATAATAGAA